>CM068320.1:1535000-1665000 GCA_034766995.1 Acanthacorydalis orientalis | reverse complement strand
GCGTGCACTGGACATAGATATAGTGTCTGTTCTTTTATTGGACACGAAACGAGAAAAGTGGATAAAAGAGTCGTCCTTCCGCCACACGCACAAGACAGCGGCCTGCTCGTGGCTTCCTCTTGTTCTTGACATTTGTGTCACTCACTCACTCGCATACAAAGACAAGCGCACACACACACAACTGTACGTATTCGTATTTGTGTACACTCACACGGGTACACACTCTTTTTCGCTTGCAGACTGTCGCGTTCCCACTATAGATCTATTATAATAAATGGATTTAAGTTACATTCGGAGGAGAAAATACTATACTGGCGTCTTTTAGTTTAACATTTAACTGACATGTAGGATGTTATGTGAATATTTTTGAAAAGGATTTATTACATAGTATATATATATATATATATATATATATATATATATATGTATATATATATATATATATATATATATATATATGTATATATATATATATATATATATATATATCATAAAAGTTGATTTTATAGATAATGAGTCGTTGTAGAAAAAATAAATTTCAGTGAAGTATATTTTATGTATTCTTCAAATTATATAAATCTATTACGTTTAAATCATGTGTTCAATCCAGTTTAACTTGCAATTATTTTCTGGTGTAGATTAAATTTATTTCTCATTTCCATTTCAAGATTTTATTAGGTTGATAGAAAAATAATTGTGGGTTATGTCCTTAAAATTCATATACATTTGATTGCACTAGCTGTTTTAAGAGATCCAGAACTGTTGAATGAGTAACGCCTAATTTGTAACACCTAATCAAATTCGTATACATTTCCGCAATTATTTTCGTACCAACCTAGTATTTCATTATTTTAAATTATACATTTATTAACATGAATAAAAATAAAGATCCGAAAGCCAACTATAGTGGGCGCTAGTATCCACGGTTCCGTTACATGGATACCGACTATAGTCGGCAATCGTATCCATAGGACCTTGTCTGCTGAGTAAAGTCGGCGTTAAGAATGAAAGGGTTAATATAGCTACGACATTGTGACTAAATTAATTTTTACAAATGAGTATCTTACTTACCCCACAAATCAAAAAAAAATTAACCACAACAAAATGTTACGTACTTTGGATCTCTAAGATTAATGAAATTTCTATACAAGTGCTTTGATTTTTTTCATATTATAAACATGAATAAGTTCGTTGCGAAAAATAATATGTTATTAAAAATGGCGTCAATATATTTTTTGTGGGCATACTCTTATTATTTATTGATACAACAACATTTATGAAAACTCTCATGTAAATTTATTCAATTACAATTCCTTTTGTAAACTGGCATCTGGATTAGTAGATTCACGTTACCAAAATTTTCGAATGAATCATCTCTATTTCTGTTCAAGGGTTTTTAACCTGTGAAGTGTGCTTCCCTTGGGAGATGTAAATGGGTTAGTAGGGAGGTGTGACCGTCCTCTATAATATTTTTGTAATTGCTTGTTTTTAGAATTTAGTTTAGATTGTACCCCGAATTTATGGTCTCATTGATCAGAATCCGCAACAAGTATGTCATTAAATGACATTGAGGTGTTTAAGTAACTTCATAATCATGTTGAAGGACAAAAGATGTTCCTGAAGAACAAAATTTTCTTTACTATATCTGTATATCTGAGGATGTTAAAATAAAATTTCAATCTCAATTATTTAATATGTTCATTGTTAATTGATTTCGGGAAAGAAGAGAGATGTGAGTTTTAAGTTTAGTTTCGGGGAAAGTGTGAGACTAAAATGGTTAAGAATCCTTGATTTAGATGAAGATATCATTTGAATTAAATTTTATAATTCGTTATTTTTTTTAAAAAAATTAATTCAAAGCTGATGAAGACTAACTTTCCATTTTTCTGATAAATTACATGATTGTACTTGACTACGTTTTAACTGCGTTATTTCCCGAGATTAGTAGATAATTGCTTGTCAAGTGAACGAGATAACGTTTATTATAGCCGATGTAACTAAAAACTACTTGTTAATAATCAACTTATATTTGTAAAGATAACTTCTATTTGACAACGGTTAGTACAACTAGACTGTTTTACGCCTACAGAAATGAGTATGACCAGACACGACTAGATTTACCCAAACCTAGTGTAACTTCATACAATCTGATCAAATCTGACAGATAAAATTAGACTTACTCTGAATTAATGCACAGACACAAGAAAGTTTTTATTAAGTATACTTTCAATCGTTTTAAACAAAAATTATCGATAATCATTTAGTAAAAATTACAAGTCGGGTTTTATAATTTGATTATATCCCATAATGTCTTTCGTATTGCAATTTTTTTTTGGATCTTATTTGTGTTTAACATATTGCGTACCGGCTAATTTTCAGAAAACAACGTCAATTGAAACGACATAAATCAAACTATGACTAACATATATCTATCTACAAAAATTCTTAAAATAGTCATTCTTTGATTTACCTCTTTTGTTTTAAAATATTTGTCTGCAAACGAGATTTCTTGTTTCCGGTCTTGCCGCGTATTCATACAAGAACGAAATTTCTCGTTTCAGGTACACAATGTGTTAAAAAAGAATTTTAAGTAAATAAATTGATAATAAATTATATAAATTGACAAATTGTGTTATTACTGATATGCAATAATTTTAATTCCTATTTAAAACGTAAATCGTATTTGGTGCTTGAAGATGAATGATAAGTTTTTCGAGTATAGAGTTTTAATAACAATAAAACACTATTTTAATTATTTAATTAACTGAGTAATTAGAAAGATATTTAATTACATTAAAGTAGAGAAATATTTCTCAGAAACAGAATCTCCTTGTTTGGATTTTTTATTTGTTTCTAATTCTTTACGTCTTTAAATAATTTGTACGATGTATGTGTATTTAAACACACACTATATATATATATATATATATATATATATATATATATATATATATATATATATATATAATTGTAGTCGTTTTTGTACAAAAAATAATTACATCAAAGCATAATTTTCCATTGAGTCACGTATTTAGTTTACAAACCAGTCTTTTAAATTATAAATTTATTAGTTTCAAGTTATGTTCACAAAAATATATTTTTCATATTTGGTTCATTTATTTTTTTACGGTATTAGTTACCATTCATGATTGGAAGTTATGGCTATGAATTTCTCCACTTTTATGATATTACATACAAATAGTTTTTCTATAAATTCGCGTAATAAAAGTTTACCATTTGCTTTCAATTCAGTTCGGAGCTCAACGATATCAAAATAAACTTGAATGCTTCACACAGAAAACTATTCCCTTATTAATGGTGCAGTGTATAAAAGAGCACTTTACATTTTTATTTTCAAATTAGGTATTGAATTTACAATATTTTCTTTTAACGTATTTTTTTATTATTATTACTTAGCAGTTATTTTAATATGACATTACGTACTGTTAGAAATGAACGTTTATTAAATATGGCTTCATTTTTATTCTACTTTCCATCTTTTGATCCCAGTTACCTTTTATATATTTATGCAATCATTTCAACAATATAAATGCTTGTATAATTTTCAAAAAAAAATATTATATATAAACTTATATCAAAAGACGTGTTACATATTTAGTTGTTTTAATTATATTTTATTATTTTTGTATAAATTATACTTTTTTAAATATTATATTTTAGTAATTACCCTTTTTGTGAGTTTAAATAGTACTAAAACCGATTAAAAATCAAATACTGTATTTTTGTAATATTTATATGGATATATATTTTTAAGAGAAATATTCTTGAATCTAATTTCCACTACTAACTAAAAACGAGTCATGCCAACTATAGAAGATTAGAAATTTAAATATAATGGAAACTGTCTTATGATAAAGTGTATATATATATATATATATATATATATGATAGATTGTCTACGTATATGCACGAAATTTATGGCTGAAATATATGTCCTGTATTTAAGTACAATTTGAAAATAATTATGAATATTTTCGCATTTCTGCTCTTATTGCTGCCTTATTATTAGTACATATTTCACTTAAATCATTTTTTTTCAGTTATCAAGTCACACCAGTCCCCGACTTACACGGTACTTTTTATACGCGGTTTTTTTTATATGCGGTAAATAATCGTTTCGTTCATACGGACTTATTATACGTGGTATCAATTTATGCGATCAGAAAATATATTTTTCTATAACCTTTCATTAATTTACTATATATCAGTGAGACTCAAATTCTTACTTTACTGCACTAATTACATCATTTTGACCTTTTTTGATTTTCAGTGAGCATGTTGCTGCATATTAATTTGTGATCACTTTAGTCTTATGTCGAATGTTCGAAGAGAAACATCACTAGCATTCAAAGATAACAGTAAGCAAGTAAACATAAGTAACCAGTATTATATTTTTTCTTTAGTATTTTTTTTCGTACTGGCGGTTTACATGGTTTTCTTCCGCGTAGAAAAACCGCATGAAACGAATAATCCGTGTAAATCGAGAGACAGGTATATATACAAACATTCTTTTATATTTACACTCATATCATAAAATAATTAATGAATTCATTTCATTTCATTAAAACTATTTCAATTGCTTATTAAACTAGGAGGCTTCATCCACTACTGGCTGTGCTAGCCAATCACCGGGAAGGGGTTTTCTCCTTGCTCACTGACGCTCGCCCACTTACTAACAAATTATACACATAAATAATTCGCATAAATTGTAAAGCATGATTCCATATCAGAAATGTATTTCAATCAATTAGGGTGAAGATTATTCGATCACGCAATTCATAGTAACCATTCTTAACATTTGTTGAGATGTTTCAATATTATCTTTAAAGCTGAACTAAAATATTTCATATTTTAATACAAAAATATATTGTGCATAACTTGTTCACTAGCATTTTTTAGTGAAAATATATCAAAATTTAAATATTTATTTGATTATAATTATCAGAACTGGTATTATATTCATTTTTTGTTAAAAATGATTGTTATCGAGATACGTGTTAGTTTTTTTAAAAAAAAGAAAATAAAAGAAATTTAATAAATCTTAACCAAAAGCAAAAAATTAAAATAAATTTATATATATATATATATATATATATTAAAAAATAAATATTTTATTAGTGGAAACTGCTGTAACGCATAAAATAAATAAAATTTCTTTTTGCTTCCTTTTAAAATTTTAAGAATATAGTCATTAAAAGACAGTTTGTATCGAACACGAATAACAATGTGAATTGTGTATCGCAGTGTGATAAAGCGTTTCATCAGATCTATAGTTCCCACCTCAAGAAGAAATGGTACCATCTACGAAAACAAAACGTTCCCGTATATGTGTGTGTGTGTGTCACACATGCTGTGCGCATTGATGCGTACTTCGTAGAAACGAAAACAAGAGAAACGCTTTAACTATGACGCGTTCGCGCTAGCAGCCTCCACATACGATGCGCTCTTACTTCTTTACCATTACATGGATTGCTGACTATATGTCTTCGACAGGAATGGGGACGGTACTCCGTTAAAAGAACGATGTAGCTTTTTACAAACTTCAAATGACACACATTTCAAGAAAAATCTACTAAATATATCAATGTGCGCGTGTGAGTGTTTTTTCGGCTATGGAAATAGATTTAGGTGTTTCATTTTCTCTTCGGATTTAAGCGGAGGAAATTTGTTCCTGATTGATTATGCCATTACAGTAATTAATTCTTGTAATCAAACTTCAATTCAATAATGTTCACTTTTGGTGAATGTTTAATACTCTAGGTAATGTAATTAATTATATAAGCTATTTTTAATTTATAAATTTTATAATTTAGAGAGTACTATTTGTGTCAGTTTAATATATTTCTTATAACTTTTATGTCTGTTTTTTCCTGCAATCTAATTAATATTATTGTGAATAGTAATAATCAATTCAGGACTTAATCCTGTTGACCCTATATTAATAGCTTCATTTACATAATAATATACATACATATATATATATATATATATATATATATATATATATATATATATATATTGGTGTTTGTTAACAATATTTACCTTACTGTCTAATTTATTTCATAGTTTTAATATATTTTCGTTTTATTACTAATATTTACGTCATAAATGAATCTTTATTTAATATCTTATTATAACTATAATTTTATTGAATATCATTAGAAGCATTTGCGTTTGTGACAAAATCATAGGACTTGTTACTTATTGTGATGGAAGAACTAGAAGAAAATTTGCACTGTTTTCAATTTTTTTCGCTTTGTGAATTTTATATTCTGTGTTTTTGTATATAATTATTATGTATTAAAATAAAAATTTGAGACATTTGTCATTCTTAGTTGTGCAGTTGTTCTTGTAAATTTGATTGATTTGCTGATTAATTTTAGATAGCATTCCACTTCATAATTTATTTTAATTTCTTTTTATATATTTCAAAAAAGAAAAGTTTTTTAACGTTTTGAGATCTGTGTTAATTATTAACCATTTGTATTCGACTCTTTCGAATAAATTTGTGCATTTGTTTTTTAACTGTATTATAAATGAATTATCTCATATGGGTTTGTTGTCTATTTTTTCAAAATTTAATTGTGTAACACGATTATTTTTTTCTATATTTGATTTGTTTCCATAGTTTTTTTCAATTTTTCCAATCACATTTTAAAGATGTCTTTGTTTTAGTGATCTTGAAAGCCTGATTCAGTACTTTATCATTCTTTTTACTTCTCCAAGTATTAATTTATGTAGTTTGAATCGTATCTTGAGATGCTTTTTAAAACGTTTTATTGTGATGTTTCAATTTATTTTATAAACCTTCATCCCAATATAGATACAGCTTACAGTAAGGTCGATCGGAGTAGAGATTTCCATAATTATTTCCCAATTGTTAATTTTCATTTTCATTAATACAAACAGACATTGTAAAGTTTGCTTTAATTTGTATATTTTGATATTAGGGTATCATTTATTTTTAATGTTTTGTAATGCTTCCATCAAAACGTATGTGTTTATATATATATATATATATATATATATATATATATATATATATATAATATGAGAGTTATTATAATTATTCATGAATGTTATTTTTTTGGAACAACGCGAAAATTCCTAACACAAATGGTTTTTTGTATATATGTACATGTACTTAGTTCTTGAAAATTGTAGTTACTTATTTCATTTTTAATACTACTTTGTAGATATCTTAATTAAATTATTCATTATATAAGAACATTCAACATTAATTTTATAATTATTCAGAAGACTCAAAGCTATAAAACTTAAATAATGATCCTTATAAACTTTTTTCTAATGTAAATATTTTTTTTAAAAAATAATACTCAATACCATCTTCATTGTAATTTTTATTCTTAAAATTGTGTAATTTCTTTAATTATTTACTTATAGTTTTACTTACTTATAAGGTACACTAAACTACATCTACTCATAAAAATTTCTTCTCTGCTTTGCTTTCAATTAAGTTTATTGCTTAGTTAAAATAATATGTAGAAAATTTATGTAATTGTTCTTTTTACAAAATAGTACCTATTTCTCTACATATAGTATTTAAATCCCTGTCAATTATACACATTTTCATAAATATTATATTTGATCCTTTAATTATTATTAAATTAAAATGCAATACTATGATATATTCTTGTTTTCTTGTACAAACAAAGAAATAAAATCTAAATAAACACCAATTATATTTTTTTTACAACTTTGAACTTAAGTCGCCACATTAAAAGCCTATCGATTAATATATTCTTCTCTTACATTCCTTATTATTCATTCACACTTTGTTCCTATTACATATAGACAGAGATGGAAGAGAGAGAGAAAAGTATTTTTGTAAGTCTACGACGTAAACATGTTTTGATTTCATATCAATTAATTGACCTGTGTATAGAACATCTATTCATCTCGTTACATATATCGAATAAGTATCGCTAATGTCAGTAGACATATTGTCACAGCACATTAGATCGAAAGTTCTTTTTGTTATATTATCATCGTTTTAACATTTGTTTTCATACATCAAGTAAATAGCATTATTTTTTGTTTTTTTTTTTTCGCTGAACTCTATTCAAGAAAAAAAAATAAGAGTGTTACATTTCATAGAAAGCTCGGATGTGTCTATAGAGTCATTATACTTTCAACGGAATTACTTTCTTTGAACCTTGTATAAATAACGAAAATCTAACAGTGAAATGTATGTGCAAACACATAGACACTTAAACATATACATGTATATATATTTATATATATATATATATATACACGCACATATATTTATATATAACTTTCAAAGGAAACATTCAACGTTCACCATTTCTTAACATCGTATCGAACCAACTACTTCACATACAGAACAACATCCCACTCCTACTCGAACTCAATCTAAAACCAATCAACTGGAAACAGTGCAAAAAATAACATCGTCACAAAGGAACTCCTGAAACAACATAGCCAACGTTCTTATCAATTCCACCAAGTGTCATCTATATACATTCTTTCCCACGAAACAATGTTATCTATAGGATATTTTTTTGTATTTTTACGCGTACGTCTCGTGACACACGACGCCATTTTGTAATAGAGTAGTTGGTAACAAATTGCTGTAAAACAACACTATTCGCATCTGTTGTATTTATCTATTATCGTTCGGTAATTTATAAATTTTTCGCGTTCGTCTAAAGAAAACTAGAATTGTCGAGAAGAAAACAACGTGACTTCAATATATTGGTTTTAATCGAATTTGGATTCATTTATATGGAAATGTTATCAGTTAAATATATATATATATATATATATATATATATATATATATATATATATATATATATATGTATATATATATATATATATATATATATATATATATATATTAACTTGGTAAGAAAATAATTGCGGGTTTTATTTTCTGAATTCTAACCTTAATGTTTGTAAATGAAAATGTCATTTTATCGTGTTCATATTAATATCATTTTAATGAACATTTTTCGGTTTGTATTATGGTAACATCGACTTTTTTATTATTAATTTTGCTTCAAATTGAGCTATTGGAAAAGAAGCAAATAAGTGCAATTTGTTGTATGAGTTCATAACGGCTGGTGAAACAGTACAAAACCTATGGTTTCAAAAATTTCGTGCTGGCACCTTTGTGAGCCTTTAAGATAAAGAAGGTGGCGGACGTCCTCTTCAGTTCATAATGACCAACTGAAGGCGTTAGTTGAATCAGAACCAGGCACAAACATTCTAAAGCTTACACAAAAGTTAGGTGTTAGTCATCCAATAATTCTGGACCATTCAAAACCACTTAAATTAAAAAATGTATATGAACTTGTCATAAACTGCAATTATTCTTCTACCAACCTTATATATATATATATATGGATATATATGTATATATATATATATATATATATATATATATATATATATATATATATATTGTAATATATATATATATATATATATATATATATATATATATAACTTTTTATATTTTTCTGAAATACTGAATGACTATTTTTTAAAAATATTTCTAAGAAAAAATATATTCTGTGTTCTATGTAAGATTACTAACATGTTTTTATAGTTAGTGTTTTAAAATGAAAATTATTATTACAAATTAATTCTTTTATCACCCGTAAACTGCAAAAAAAATTTGTTGGTAAAAATCTATATAGATTTTTCTCCATTTTAACATTCCGAATATGATAAAATCGCCGTCGAAATACGCCTAGTAAACAATAAAAAATAATGTTTATTGGACATTTTTCATTGGGACATATTTTTAATTTGTAGGATAAAAAAATAATTAATTTATGAAATGAATTTAGCTATAATATTAGAAATTTATTCTGAAAATTTTAGATGTACTGTTATTATTATTCATTCATTCATTTTTATTGTAGTATAAGAATTCAGTTCATTAACTGGCAAATTTGCCACCGAAAAATATGTCAATCTTATTATCCATATACAGTGGATTTATTTCGAAATATTTTTTAATACAACCTTTCTGTAAATCATATTTTTTTTATATTATGATTATAACTATAAACAGTTATATACTATCTGTTCACATCTTCAGAAATTTTTAAAAAAATGTATGTTTCTTTTAGGTTATAATGAAAGAAAAGTGTTATGTAAATTTTTTAATATATATTTATTCAAATATTTATTTATTTATGTAATAATTTATAAAATTTGAGAAGAAAATAATACTTTCAACTCTATAAATGTTATATTTTGGATATTTTATAACATAAATGCTGCAGGTTTAAAATAAAACACAACAAATATTTGTTTACTATTATTGTTTAATTGTTACTATGATGAATATAACCACACGGGTTCTATTACTTCACTGACTTATGAGATCTCAACTACCGTTTATATACTGATGAAATTGCATTTTGTTTAAGCGTGTGAACACAGGGATCGCGACAGGAACGCGAGAACTTAAATATTGACAGGTCAGTTGAAATTCATTAGTCAGACCGTGACACATTTATAAATAAGTACAGTAGTGTGGCTGGATACATAACATAAAATATATATTTAAAGTTTTCATTTCTGCCTTTTTTCTAAAAATAACAAATTAAATAGTCTTAAGAAAATATTTACATTTTAGATTTTTTAAATTAAAATCAATTTAAATATTTGAACTTGTAAAATTGTTTCAGTACGTTTCTGACGCCATAAATTATAGCGATTTGTACTTCCTCTAAATGTTTTTGTGAGCTTTGAAACAGGTACTCATCCTAATCTGGAAAATATGGTGGATTATTCGTGATTTCTTTATTAACACATATCAACATTTCTATCATGCGGCCATAAGCTATTTGGTGAAAAATTATTTGTTTGTTAAGTAAATGTGGGAGCTTTTACTCCAGTATTGAGTTATAGAACGTTAAAATGAATGTATTTTATTATTTTAACAAGTAATAATATTTTCAATTCAGTATTTTGACTATAGTTATTCATTTTTCTATTAATTCAAACATTCTTAATGTTGTCATCGTATATTAATCTTTAAAGTATTTATTAACATTCTGTATCATTCTTTATAGCATGTATCACTTCAGTATAATCACTCTATAGTCTATGAAGTAATTAAAATACAAAGAACCATTAAATTACATCGTATTAATTTTCAATAATGTTCATTAAACAGTTTACAAGTGTCTGAGAAGTTTTTCTTATGATGGGATTTAGACAGTAGTTTATAAACAGTTTCAAAGAACATACTCGTATATAATATTATTTATAAGAAAAAATAGTGAAGAAAACCAAGTTAATAAAAAATATCAAATATCAATTTTCATGCGAATAGTTGAGTTTTGAAATACTGATTTTTTTTCTCAACAATATTTACGTCCACTTTCATACAATGTAACAGTATTTTAGTAAAAGTATCATTTGTGACAAATAAGCCCTTCCCTTCATATCAAGATTATAACCCTTCATTGTTCACATCACAAAGTTTAGGCTGTTATGAATTAACGCAATTTTATGGTTTATATGCATTTTCCAAGACAAAGATTAATGTAATTACAAGGAGTTTCTTTCTTATTTTATAATTCTACTGAAGCCAGTTTTCAAAACAATATTTTCGTATCGAAAATGATTAGAATCGTATTCAATTTTAATTCACTTCACCTGTATAATATTTACAGTTCTTTTAAAAATAATTGATTAATTTTCTTTTAATATATTAAACTTTAAATACGATAATTGTTGCATATATAATGGATAATTCTGAGTTAAATTAAAATAATTAATAAAAGTATTTACGAGACTAACACACGCTCTCGTGTAATGTAAACTTTTTGTATTTTTGGCTTTATATTTACCTTTACGCATTTATCTTGTTTTGTACAGATCTTTAGTAGTTGTTTCATGCATACATCATTTTAAGCGGTTCCACAAAGAATAATTAAGGGTATCATGAAATACTCATGTACGCGCCTATAAGATTTTTTCGAATTATTAAACAAAATAGTTTTTTTAAAAAAACAAATCACTTTTCTTTACAATATGAATTCAGAAGATAAACATAACACAGTAATAACTCAATTGAAATGAAATTGGAATATAATTGGTTATCCCTCATTTAGTATTTTAGTTCAATTGTATTTTAATATTGAATTGAACTAAAATATTAAATAAAAAATAACGTAACTTTTCTTAACCTCTGAGGCCCCTTTTAATACTTCCAAGTGAAAGCCTAAATTGAATCTCTTTCTCTCTCTCTCTCTCTCTCTCTCTCTATATATATATATATATATATATATGTCAGGCTCATTTATGTCATCAATGTATTCCGAAAAAGAGTAAATATGTATATACACTTGCATTAAATTGTTATAATGAAAAAAACTGTCAATAAAATATTAATTTTCTTTTTTGGAAAAAAATTAATAAACATAAAAAAATAAACAAATATAAAAACAACAGTACAAATAAACAAATATATAACCAGACGTCTATTAGAGTAGAAACATGATACAGTGATTCAGAATCAGATTGAGATTTATGTTCAGGTTGAAGTGACTAACAAATTATCCGAACATTATACAAAAAGTAAGTTGTAAAGATAGCCACTTGTTATGTGGACTCCCGATAATCCTCTTTATTTGATATAATAATCGCTTAAACGTAAATCTGAATTTATCTCTTTCATTTAGAATAAAGTCATTCAACTTCTTTTCAAAAATAAAAGTAGTTTCTTAAAAAACACAAAACCTTTATGCTTGATCTTTTTGAAAAGTAATGTCACTAGACATATTATCAAGAAGTAAAACTATGAGATGCTATAAAACTAAAAAAATCCAAATATTTTTGATTTAAAAAGATGGCGCTGAAGTCTTTATTAAGTTAAGTATTTTATCTTATTTTCTTGAATATGTCTTGTTCTTTTTGTTAATTTCTACAAATATTGAATATATGATTATAAAATGATTACTGAAATGGCACGTTCATGTACCAAAAAAAAAACTTTAATTATATTGACATTAGTAAGAAAATATTTATGTGAACTAATTTTATAAAAATGCATTACATAACAAAGCAGATTCAAAGAAGCACCTATTAAGTGCGTGTCCACAATATGAGCCATATAGGAACACTTTCATGCAAGTTAACCAGTTCCAAACATAATGCTCATAAAGACCAAAAGTGAAGCAAAGAATATATATTATTCTCTAACTATATATTATTCGAACTTCAGCCTTGAAACTTCAGTCATTCTGTGTAAATGAATAAACTATACTTCATATTATTCTCTAAACTATTTACTGTACTATTTTAATATTTTAACTATTATTCTATTATTTAAACTAACCATTATTACTATTTTAATTGTAAAACTAAGTATTATAAAATTAAATACATGTAAAATAATACCAACGACCTTTGTAATAGGTCAATATGTACCTCGAATACAAATAAATATATTCATTCATTCATTCAAGTAATAAAATTAAAAAAATACTTGTTTAATCGTTGAATAATTCATGAATATATTTATTTGGATTTTATTATTGTAAACAATTATTTTATTATTCAAATAAAAAAGTTGCTTTAATACTGTAAATATAATTTAATTTATTGTTAAGAAGGTAATTTTAGAAACACTGTATGCATTTGATATATATATATATATATAAATGTGTGTGTGTGTGTATGTATATATACATATACCTGTGTGTGTGTATGAGAGAGAGAGAGAGTGTGTGTGAATGCGTATACTTAAAAGTAATAGAAATTTATTGAGAATAGTTTTTGCTTTATAAATAAACACTTTGTTGTCATCTGCTCTAGTTTTATTTCAGATTTTTTGTATTTTAACAGGACTGCATTCTATCTCTGACTTATTTATTTAGGTTGTATTAAAACTAGCTTAGTAGCAACAATTTTTTTTGTATATTTATCAATTGCAATTGCACAAGTTTAACCTTAAGTTGATATATATATATATATATATATATATATATATATATATACATATACATATATATATATACATATATATATATATATATATATATATATATATATATATATATATATATAAATAATACGATATAAATACTGAAGTATATTTATCTATAGTTCATTCAGTACTCAGACATAATCCTGAAGATAATATAGGTGTCAAGAAACATATTCAAGTGAATAATATATGAGTATGAAGACAAAGAGAAAACATCTGTTGCGATTTGTTGTACTTATTTAATCAATTATAAACAATCTTATTGAAAATTGTTGAATGATTATATGCTTGTTTTATTACTAATAATACGCTGACATTGTACACGCAAGAATGTAATTGCATATTAATTACTTCGATGTTAAACATACCAACAACCGAATGATTTGTCGGTTACCGCGTATACTCTACAGTGTCTCTATCTGAAAAATCTCAGCATGAACAATGAACACACGATATCGACAGATTCCTAACAGAATGCGTATATACAACATAACACATACCGAGGAGGCATCGACGCGTGACACGAGATATTTGTCATCATCCCGCGGGATATTTTCCGAACAATCTTATCGAAACGACAATCCACGCGTCCCGACGCACGGACGCGTGACGACGCCTACGAAACAAGCGGCAGTCGACGTCGTTGCCGCTTTGTTTCTGTTCTCGGCGTCGTTGTTGTTTTGTTTTCGACGACAAAATACCCACCGTCGTCGTCGTTCGACTCTCTCCGGCCGCAACACTATAACGTTTTATATGTATCGCGTCATCTACATCCAATCCTTCTTCTGTACCTACTGAGTTATCGTCACAGGCGGAACGCGTTTCTCCACTACCATAAAGTTTATTAGCGATATGACTCGATTTTTAGCATGTTTTCAACAGAAGAAAGTTTTACAACGCCGTTTTGTATAATGAGGCGATTGGTGCACGATCTACTGCTCTAATGCTAATCAAGATCGTAAGATGCGATATTACTTCATGTACTTTGCTTTTGAATCATCTTTAAAATCTATATAAAAAAATTCGTAATGAGCTTTCCCAAATAACTTACCAAATTTCCTTAACGTAATTATGCCAACATGTCTATATCTCTTTGGATACTGTACCTAAATATCAACACAAAATTTTCTTCTATTAGAAGAATTCAATACAAAAAAGTTGTGTCGTTTGGGATGTTAATTTATTTGTGCATACGTGTTGTATCTAGTAATGTCGTAAACAGGATAAAGTAATATAAACAATATTTGAATTAAATCGTTGTTTAAAACCTCCCTCTTTACAGTTAACTGAAATATAAAGTGACACAGAAAAAGTTATTCATGTAAGATTATTTTACGAATAAGTTATTCCGGTATTCAAATACAAATTAAAATAATAAATAAATTTAAATTATTGACAATTAATATTTAACAAGTTATGCTTTATTATTATATTTAAAATCATACAGGCAATAAATATTTTAAAAATAAAAATATTCTTTTGCTGAAATATCTTTCATAAATAATTTTCGTCCATTTTGATATATCAACTATATTTGAAATAAGAAACAATGATTAAATATTTAATTTGTTAGACATATCTAATATTAACAAAATAATTTAATTACTTCGAATTGAGTTAATAAAAGTATCTATAAGAAATGTGTATTTGAAGAAAATATGAAACACAATTTGAAACTTTTCTGATGTTCGTTATCAAAATTTAAGTATGTTCTAATTTGTGAATATCAGGCTGATCTTTTATCTACGATTTACATCAAATAATTTATAAATTTAGTAAATGAGTCGTAGATTATACTGGAGTCAAAAATCAATAACAATATATCGAACTTCGAATATTAAAATGTCATTTTTGTTGCAGTACGCGAAATTTTTCAGTTTAAAACAACTGATTTTTTTTTTTGCTTTCTTTGAACAACAATCGGTTATGCTTATTCATTATTAGTGTGAATTCATTCTCATCTAATTACATACAAGAACTTGTAAATAATTATAATAATATATATGTTTATACCAAGAATATTTAAGTATTTGATATATGCACGACTATAATATAATATTTTCGTAAATGATTCTTGGTTTCTGTTTTGTTCTGTGTATCCAACGTACGTCTGTCACAAGAATCAACATTACAAACAAAAAAGTATGAAAAAATATCAAGTACGTTAATAACACATTTTTTTTTGTAATATTGATATGTGATTTGGCTATTAAAAATAATATTTATAATTAAATAGATATATATAAATAAATATATATATACGATTTTATATATATATATACTCGTATATATATATATATATATATATATATATATATATATATATATATATATATATGTATGAGTACATTGTGTATGTATGAAATAAAGAATACAAATAACAATACAAAAAACTGAATTTGTTCTCATTGATATAGATTAATTTTAATCCAAATAAATCAAAACCAAAACAAAATTTGATGAAAAAAGATTCACTTGTGAAAGAAAATTTAGCTACAGTGTCATAACTGATTTTGAATAAAACAATTACACTTGCGTGTGTACTTAAAAGAAAAAAAAATTATTGACTATAGTTTTTGATTTATAAACACTTTGTTGTCATCTGCTCTAGTTTTATTTTCAGATTTTTTGTATTTTTTTTTATTTTAACAGGACTGAAATATTTATTATATTCCATCTCTGAAATATTTATTTAGATTGTAATGGAACTAGTTTAGTAACAACAATTTTTTTCTTGTATGTTTAACAAGCGCAATTACAAAAGTTTAACCTTAAGTTGATATATATATATATATATATATATATATATATATATACATATACATATATATATATATATATATATATAAATATACATACATATACATACATATATATACATACATACATACATACATACATATATATATATATATATATATATATATATATATATATATATATATATATACACACACACACACACACAAAGGAATCGAAATGAAAGGCGAAAGATTATCACTTCCTGTTTGCTGATGATATCATTATCTTCGCAAGTACCTCGGAAGAGCTACAAAAGAGTATAGAAGAATTAGATGACGCCAGTCAAAAAATTGGCCTAAACATGAACCCCGCAAAAACAAAAGTGTTGTTCAATGCGTTTGTTTGTCTGAAGAAAATTGAAATAAAAAAAGTTACGAAATTTGTCTATCTAGCTCAGCTTATTAACAAATATGGATCATTCATTGAAGAAGTAAACAGGAAAATAAAAATGGGATGGAGCTCATTTGGACGAAACACCTCGCTATTTAAATCTAGATCCCACTCTGTTTGATGAAAAAAGTATTTGATCAGTATGTGCTACTAGTCCTTACCTACGGCCTGGGTGCTTAACGAAAAAATTATTCAAACTCCAAACAAGACAGAAAAATATGGAAAGATGCATGCTAGGGATAACAAGAGATAGGAAAAGAGTAGAATGGTTACGAAAACAGACAGGAGTCACAGATGTAATAAGAAGAGTAAGGAGTCTGAAATCGAAATGAGTGAGGCATGCTGCAAGAAGAGAAGATGGCCAATTGACAGCATAAATTATTTACTAGGAAACAAGGAATATTAAAAGACCAAGAAAGAGGCTAATGAACAGGTGAGGTAAGGAAATTAAAAATGTTATTGGAAATTAGTGAAAAGCAGGTATTCAGTTGTCCAAAATGAAAAATCATAGAAGAGGCCTTCAGTGGAGTGGCATTCAGCAGTGGATTAACAGAAACTGTTTATATATTTATATATATATATATATATATATATATATATATATACACAATTGTTTATGGATCAATTGACGAACTAATCATAGATAATAAGTATAAAACTGAGTATCAAAGAAAATTTCTTATATTATATAATGGTATGGTATTAAAAAAAATTCGAAAATCATAGATTATACTTACTTATATACCAACTTTGTAAAGACCGTTTTATAATATGTGTCAGAGATATAGTTTAATTTCCTCAAATTCAGAAACATGATCATTTTTCGTACTTAAACAGTCATATCGCTTGCATTTTTACATTTTTAACAGCTATTTTAATAAATATATTGACCAGTATTTATAACATGAATCATGTGTCGTAATTTATTTTTTTTAATAGTTCGAATAATGTTTATAACGGTTTAAAATTCTTCACCTTTGTTTTATTCCATTTTACCGCAAATTTTAATCCAAAGGTACAAAAATTCATTTCGAATTTATTATTGAATAGTTTATATTATCATACACACACACATGTGTATATATATATATATATGTGTGTGTGTGTGTGTATATGCATTTATGCTCACATGAATAATTTAATGTTAATATGAGATTGTGTAATGTGGCACGCACATAAAATTAATAAATGCGCACGAATGGTCTATTATCATTAAAACTTATCTAAATATAAATTTATCCAGTTATTAAAATGATAATTGTTAAAGTAGATACCGGCGTTAAATGTTACAAACGACAGAACGTGATTTGAAAACCATCGACCTGACAGCGGAAGGGATAAACGGCCGATAATTTTTGTATGCGTTTGATTACAGTCCAGTGATTTCCTGCCAGATAACAATCTTCATATACTTATACGCGCTGAATAATAAATAGTCGTTACATTACGATAGTAATTACGACCAGTTTTCTCTTTGATTAATCATATCGATCGGACAGCAATGTACGATCTTAAGAGATCCATTTATTTACGGTTTATGAAATGTAATATGTCATTACATATGTCGTATGTGCTGTCATTATATCAAACGTTGTGTGCGCTCATTCACGCAATATTGATTTAGTGTCTTCAGTTCAGAACGATGGTGGTCATTAGGTCGTGTCAATAAATTTATTTATTTTTTTATTCATATATAAATATGAATACGTTCAAATGTAAGTATATATATTCAGTTATATGTAGCATGAATACGAACTTTGTTGATGTTCAATGCATTATTAAAATAATAAATAATTCTCATTAGAAGAATGTTTTCTTTTGTACAGTTATGATTATTAAATGTGAATCAAAGAAATAAAAATTATTGAAACAAATAATATAATTTATTATCTTTTAACGTCGTTCTATGAACGGTTGTGCTATATTTTTATACTAAGACAACCCGCTACATTAGTTTATCTTTCACACGCTCAATCTCTTTCAATCGATTCTCACACAACCACTTTTTTCTTATCAAATATTCAACAATTGCCAATTTCACCCTCGTGTATGTCGATGGTGATGCCATCATCTTCAGAGAACAGAAGCACAAATAAGTCTAAATTTTAATTGATAATTTCTTTTATCTATCTACCAGTAAATTTACATGAACAATAAATAAATATTTAACATCATTTTGTTTTATCATAGCCTTTGGCACTAGAAGAACCGAACACTAACACTCACGACTCACCTCGCTGAAAAATTGTGGTTATTTCTTTGGTCGAAAATTTCGTTTATAGCCGGACGCAGTTACATACAACTAATAATATTGGACAATTTGTTGTATAACAAATTAGATAACCAGTCATACACTGAGGGTAATAAACTGTATTATATACAATAAACAAATTTAATATTTATTAACCGGAAACAAGTGTAAAGAAGGTAAAAATCCGTGTTGAATTGTGCAACGTTGTGATAAGTTTTACTATCTAAATATGCTCAAGACAATTATCAAAACCAATTTGTGAGCGTTCCATTTAAAATTAAATAATAACAAGCAATCGTTCTGACGATTTCAGATTCTTTAAAAGTTTATTGCACGCAGTATGCAACAAATTTTTGAGATAATACTTAAGACATAGAGCAATTTTTCCTAGCTCTATAGAGAGTCTGCTTCTTTCAGTTCAGTCAGCTAAACTCCAAAGTGTCTACAAAGATATCATCTTAGTCACTCCTTGTATAAAATTTAATAATCGCTTTTAATCGTCGTATTATGTACTATATAGGGCCAATTAAAACTGTTAATATTTCTTCTACGAGTAAATCTAAGCAATATTTTTTATTAATTTAGTCCGCAATGTGCAATTAGATTTTCTGTATATTATCTCTTTTTTACGAAATTTCACTGAATGTATTTCAAGACTTGAAAATGTTAACGATGAAAAAAGAGAAATATAGCACGTTTTGCTTTTTGAAGTTAAACTTCTTTAGATAAGGTAGACACTAGTCGAATCGTTAAAACAAAATTGTGTGACGGAATTTAAGTGCATAGGAGTGGGGACCGTAATAATGGTACGAATTGAAATACTATAAAACAAAATTTTGTAACGAAACTGGAGTGACGGCACGCATAGGAGTGGGGTGGGGTCGGTAAGTACGGTGTTATATATTTCAGCTATCATAAGCCAATTGTTTCATTTTTTAATTATGATGATACAGAACCAACAGCATACAAGTTTTGTTTCTTAGTAAAATAGAGTTTACCGAGAAAGAAATATTAAAAAAATATATTCTATATTTACAGCTCGGAATTTCACTTTAACCGCGCGTGGCCTCACATACACACACTTCTTTGTTAGGTTGCATATATGTATGTACATAATTATATATATATATATATATATATATATATATATGTGTGTGTGTGTGTGTACATGTGTGCATCTTTGTGTTTGTTTATGAAGTATTATTAATGCCTTCACAATATACACGTATTTATTGCACATAATTGTTTATGTTTATATATCGTCTTAAATAAATGATGCACGATAAGAAGTATCTCTATAAGTTGATTTGAAAAATATCTATGTATCTAGAACTAATAATTTCAGATGAACTTATATCCCGATGTCATAAATAGATAATTGTTGTTTAAACTCGTCTCAAGTAACCATTAAATCCGTCCTATGTGCATAAAAACTGCTAGCGAAAACCAGTTTTCAATTTTATAATACTCGAACGTTACCTTATAATTAGCATGATTAGCTCTCTATGCTGTGCATCCAGTGTTCAGGCACGTACTTAATTATACAGTACGGACGTATATGACTAATTATAAATGCATCGTGATTTTGTTAACTGTATGAAAATTGATATAATTGTTTAAGTCATAGATGCCCGATTTTTGTTTCTTTAACTCTCAGCATTTATATATAACATTGTGCAAAAATATCATGATAAATATAAAAAAATATGTCTTATAAAACAAGCGATATATCTTAGAAAAAATAAATTTCAGTGAATATAATCTTCGTTTGATAAATATTTCAGCACAGGCTCTTGCTTTCGTCTGATCTTTCAAATAAAAATAAATGTCTTTAAAGTAGACATCTTTTCTGATGACCCTATATATTTATTTGGTTTCGTTTTAGTTCGTTGCAGAACTAAATACGTGTGGGTTTTGTGTACGTAAGTGTTATATTGTTATTTCTGTACGATCTGAAGCGGCACAGTTACACACACCGAAGCTTTCTGGATGAGTGGCACTTAACGCTTTATTCCCGAATGACAAATGTTCTGTTATAGAAGCTTTTTTTCATTCGTTGCGTATTTTCGTAGATATATTGCTTATAAAATATTTGTAGCGTTTAGTTTCTCACGTCTCATTTTAACAATCAAAGAACAAATGTTATTTTGTAAATAATATCGAAACGTACATTTATTTACCACATAAATATGAGCATATATATATATATATATATATATATATATATATAATTTATAAAAGTATACATACATGCAACTTTTTTATTTTCGAAGTAATTTTGCAAGCATATTTTAATTCTTTATTACTATTAATCGTAACAGTACATTTTTTTATTATTCTATTATCATTTTCTATTAAATAATATTTATCTTATAAAGCTTTATAAACTTTAATTCAATGTTTATATTATACGACTATATATATATATATATATATATATATATATATATATATATATATATATATATATATATATATACACACATTCTATTTGAAAGCATCTTGAAACTTTCTAAGAAGTCGTCAGGATATATTGAATATTCATTAGTTAGTGCCATATGTCTAACTATATCAGTTGCAGTAATTAATTGGCGTAATTGGATTTTGTAAAGATGTATTGACAAATAGAAATCTTCTGCCTACCTAAATACCCATTCTCTTACGTGTTAAATGCCAAGAGAAATATTTTCCATTTGATAAATGTTTAATTATTGAATTTTATATAATGAGCCTTAAATATAGTTCCAATGATTTTCTTTTCTTCAATTTTTATTCATTTTTTAATTTATTTATGTAATTTTAGAAACATTAACAAAATTAAATTCATTTTTCAAAGAAATATTTACACATTTATTCATTGTTTATAATATACAATGAAATATTTTATTCCTCAGTTTTGAACATTTCTACTCACGCATTACTATTTTCTTAGTAAGTAAAACTAATTTAATATTTAAGAAATTAGTATTAAATTTCAATAATAATATAAATTTTCTAAACTCAACAACACCATACATATATTAGAAAAGAAACTTCTCAAATAGTGTGGATTCATTAATGTCAATACTGATTTTACATAAGATTAATAATAATTTACTCTCTTATAATAAATAGGTAAATTTATTAAATTTTAAAAAATTAAACAATTTTATTGACAATAAACATAAAGAGTTCAGCGTCAGATAAATATACCGACACACACACACACACACACACATATATATATATATATATATATATATATATATATATATATATATATATATATATATATTTGGTTTATAAATTAATTCATTGCCTTTTTTATAGAAAATGAATGCTTACGAAAACATGGAATTACATTTCAATCCTCAGAACATACCCTATTATTTTGTATAAATTTGTCTCGTCTGTTGGGTAACTGACGAATCTCTGACAAGAGAAGATGGCGACTTTGAGTTGATTAAATCATAATGTATTTTCAGACCCCCTACCACTCTTTTAGCATTTTTTGCATATTTTATGCATCACAGCCTCTTGTCTCAAAGCTGAACAAATCATTTCCGTAGCTTTGGCAATATTTTTTTCAACTAGAATTCAAAAAATATGCAATGGCTAATATACTGTTTTTCTGACGCCATGGTGTTCACTTCTATTTCGTGATGTTATGCCAACTATTTGGTCACGATATATAGTATTTTTAAATGTTAAGGTTAGCACTTCAAAATCCTATATTAATTGAAAACTTAATTATCTTAATTTAAAATAGTGTTATGGTTGACAAAATTTGAAGGCAATGAATTATTTTTTACACCTAATAAATAAAAATTCGAATATCTAGATATATCCACAATTATAATAACTATCATAAATGAATTAACAGTAAAAATCTACGTTAAAATATATCCATTATCACGTACTTAAATAAATATTTCTTATAATAGGTACTTATATTAAACGCTGAAATAAAACTAATGGTATACAATTAAACTTCCAAAGTAAAAAAAGTACCTTAACTAAAATCAAAAATCGAAATACATTTATACCAATAATAAAGTAATAATTTAATGAAGCAAAAAGAAAAAATAAATTAATAAAAATTGTAATAGTTTTACTTAAAAATAATCGTACTGTAAAAAATAAAATAAAAAAAACCAAATTTATGACAACAAAAAAGAATTATTTAATAACTGGAAGAAACGCATAAATTAGTCAAAATAAATTTACAAAAACACATAGTAATTCGAAATGTTCTTATGGATCAGATAATGACAAAAGCGGAGACGATTTAATGTAAAAAAAAATGAAGATTCAATAGAAAACCATCAGAAATCCAAATTATGATTGACTAGATCAGTTGATGAAGAGACTTAAAATGAATACGCGAGACAAATCCAGTATATTCATTGATTGTTAACAAATGTAGAGATTGAAAACCCAACACTGCCCCACCCCCCAAAATTTAAATTTTTACTGTTGTATTCCTGGATCAACAACCTAATATTTTATATCTCATTCGTTTTTTATAACTAAATTATTATAGTTTCTCTATGGTATAACTATTAGATTCAAATAACTGATGTGTAAATAATATTTTTTGTAAAGTTTACAGTCATTCGAAGAACTATCAGTATCATTCACGGCATACAAGTATATGTATGCATGCATATATATATATATATATATATATATATATATATATATATATATATATATATATATATCAGCGATTCTTAATTTTTTTAATGCAGAAGACCCCTATACTAATCTGAAAAATGCCGCGTACCCCTTTGGAAAGGATTGTGTTTCCCTGTTTGTACAGCCCGTTGTGTTTCCTCAAGGCTGTTTATAATAAAAAACATTTGTTTGTGAAAATTTATTTTTTGCGGCTGACCTCTCAGATGCTACCCAAGGACTCCTGGGGAGGAGGCGGCGGATCACAGATTAGGAACCACTGATATTTATGTTATGTATATGTATATCGATATATTATTACCATTCATAATTTCAAGTATCAATAAGAAAATTTATAAAATTAAATTAAGTTAAACCTAAAATAAAAATGCGTGAAAAATTTAAGGCACCAATAAACCAGAACTAAAAAGGCAAACTCGTTCTATCCAATGAGTAAAATAATATACCGGATATATAACCTAAAATGTTTAAAAGTTATAAGAAATCGTTTTAACACACTGACCAATTTACTAAAAAAAAATCAATATTTAAAGTAAACTGCTACAACCTCTTCTGATAAAATCGAAAAACATACAAACATGGAATATACATTTTACCTATATTTATTTAGGATTTTGTAGATGTATTATGAATGTTGTTTGTGCAGGTAGTGTTTTGTTCTATATTCAGGTAGTTACAAAAAAAAACATTTTTGTATTTGTTTTGTTTGCTTCTTACAGTAATTTTTATCAATTTGTATTTTTTATTGAATTTGTTTTAGTATTTATATTCACACACACACACATACATACACACACACACACATATATATATATATATATATATATATATATATATATATATATGTATGTATATAAGAGAAACTAAAAATTGATAAATGCATGAATATATTTACTATTTGAAAAGAGCAATTTCAAATATTATTTAAATAATAATTATATCCTTAGTTATTACAAAATCACTGAAGACACAAATATTACATTTAAATTTATTGTTTTTATTGCCTGTTGTACGTTTTAATAAAAATACATTATGAGAGTTTGTTCTATTAATTTTCTGCTTATTATTAGTTGAACCCTATATTCAGATTGAAGGGAAAGGGTCTAAAATTTTAATGAAACAAACAAATTAATTATCAAAAATAATTTATTCTACCTTGCCATACATTTCAATTTATGGAATCGAAAAATAAAAATAAACAGAATTTAACAGTAAATAATGTTGTTTTTTATTTCGTCGGATATTGAACGATATATACATATATACATTTATATATTTACATACATATATATATATATATATATATATATATATATATATATATATATATATATATATATATATACATATACATATATATGCTGAGTACAGGATATATTTTTATTACTATTTATGATTGAAACAAACGTTCGGTGTAATGTTAGACTAGTGGATGCACTGTACAAAATTACAGAAGGAACCAAATCAAACCAGAGCTATTGTAGTACTGTCGAACTTGTAATTATCGAGTTATCAAATTACCAAACTCTGTACGTATATATCCATATAAATATGTGTGAATTTATATATATATATATATATATATATATATATATATATATATATATATATATATATATATATATATATATATATATATATGTTTATATAAGGTAATATATTTTTACATAACTGTTATTAAAAATTAACATTTTGTGTGATTTTCAAATGATTTGAAAAAAATATCTATGGTATTTTTAATTTATTTAAGATAATATATAATTACTAATTAAGTTAAAGTATACGTTTTTGTATTTAAGTTTAAGTTTAGTATATCTTATTGCTTAAATAAAAATTCTAAATATTTGTGTATGTATATATATATATATATATATATATATATATATATATATATATATGTATATGTATATGTATATATATATATATATATATATGTATGTGTGTATATATATATATATATATATATGACTATATATATATGTATATATATATATATGTATATATATATATGTATGTTTATGTAAGGTAATATATTTTTACATAACTGTTATTGAAAATTAACATTTTGTGTGATTTTCAAATGATTTGAATAAAATATCTATGGTATTTTTAATTTATGTAAGATAATATATAATTACTAATTAAGTTAAAGTATACGTTTTCGTATTTAAGTTTAAGTTTAGTATATCTTATTGCTTAAATAAAAAATCTAAATATTTGTGTATGTATATATATATATATATATATATATATATATATATATATATATATATATGAATATATATATATGTATATATATATATATATATATGAATATATATATATATAAATATATATGACTATATATATATATATATATATATATATGTATATATATATATATGTATATACATATGTATGTATATATATATATATATATATATATATATATATATATATATATATATATATATATATATATATATATATATATATACTCGTATATATGTAAACGAAAATATTTTATTTTTTAGCTTTCATGACTTGTTTTGAAAACTGACTAAACTGACAACACATTGCTATTATGTTATAAAACAGAAAAAATATGTTGAAGATTATTGTATTTTCTAAAAATGTTGTTCCCTTTATTTAAATCTTCTAAATTAATTAATAAATAATGGATATATTCAATTAAGGAAATTAATCTTCTTTGATTATAACTGCATCTATACTTAATTAAATTTAAAATATTCCTTTCTTTGCCTTAATTTTATCTCTGGAATAGGTTTTTAGTAATATAAAATATGCTTTTTTTGATATTTATCATGGAAATCGTTTTTTTGTAAATATTGTTTAAAATATTTTTATCCTTATTAAAAGTAGTATACGCAACTATTATTATATGTATATATATATATATATATATATATATATATATATATATATATATATATATATATATATATATATGAGAAAAACATTTTTTTTATTATTTTTTATTCTTCATAAATGAAAGAGAACATTATTATATTTGAATGAATTGAGGAAATAGTGTTTTTACGTTTTTGTTTCCGTTAATCGTATATAAGTACCAATGTTCTCTATTAATATATATTAATTTTTAATTATATTTTTTGTATTTGTATTAACTAGAGTAATATCTTTGTATAAATGTTTTATAAATTTTTAGTTTTGTAAATGTTATTATCATATTAATAAATTAAAATGAATGTGTATATAATAAGTTTATACAACATTCTTTCTTTTGTATGAATGTATATATATATATATATATATATATATATATATATATATATATATTGCATTTTTGGAACCAAACATAATTTTGTAAAAAGAAACAATCTTTACGATTTACTAATTTAAGACACAGTTTAGAAAGTTTTTTGTGAATTTAGTTTTATGACAATATACTATTTATCGCCATAATATAGGTTAATTACATTTTCATAAATTCATTTTTCACCATTCCTCTAACCATGTTTTATATATAAAAAATGCTCAATAATTTATTATAATTTGTTTAAATTGTTGTTGTTCGCATGCATTTTTTGACGAGGATTTCGTTCTCAGAGATTTGAACGCCATAAAAATCATCGTAATTTAGTAATATGTACCATACCATTGTGGAATGAATGACAAAAATATTGTTCCGAAAAGAATAGAATTTTCCTTTAATAAATCACTAATTGAAACTTCATAAATTGTGTATGAAAACATCGTCTTGATCATTTTTTTATATTTGATATCGACTCCTAGGTCTAGCAGTATTTCTACTTTACGTAAAAAAATTAATGGAATTTGGAATGAAATGTTATAAAAAAAAAACAAATTTTCAGCAAAAATTACATTAATGAGTATTTTTGCACCTGTAACAATTGATGTTATTTATTAATTACTATATTTCCGAATTTATTTTTTATCGTATAGTTAATCCCATGTATTATTATTATTTTTTGTTTTTATATAACTAGTTTAATATTCGACTATCATTTCGATTATTTAACATAAACTAATAAATAAATGATTCATAAAAAGCAATCAAAAAACTTATCTTCAAAGAACACTGGTAAACTTAGTCATTTCATTCGTATAAGTGATTCCGTATTTCAAGAATTACAAGAACATTTTTCCTTAAATTCAATTGTTCTCATTTTCTTAGAAGGTTTATAAATACAGACGCCAGACGTCAGATATACCTTATCATTATAACCGCATTAGCGGACCCCAACGACTCAAATACGTACACTTAAAACGTTTTAGCTTTACCTATTCATTTTGTTTTTAAAAAAAGAACGAAGGAGCAATTTTTATTACACATAAATTAGATGGGCGGAGATGTTGGCCGGTTACCACAGTTTTACATTTGCTTTTGAAGTCAGGATAACGTTGTTTGTCTTCTTGAAAAGAACGCATTCATTCCGAAATAAATAAAAACCGATATACCTGTTCGTATCTCCCGTGTATTTATATATTTCTTTATTCTTTTTTTTTAAGTACGGTAACGTTAATGAAGTATTTCTAAAGGATACGTATAAATATTATTAAACGTATCTTAACGACGAACGGATACAAACATGTCTGTCAATTTTAAAGTCACACTGTAGGACGAAACCTTTAAGTGCATTCTGTTGTAGTTTGTTCCTAAACGGTGCACCCACTTAAGTTACGTCTAGACGTTCCAGGTCGGCTGTTCATTGAAAAACTAGTACTGTAGCGATGGTTTTGCAGTACAGATGACTTCCGATACGGTTAGGGGGATATATTTTACGTATGCACGGGGGTATTTATCGTAATGGTTGTTTAGATGATGCGAAACTTCGAAGGTGCGCTGCTTAAAACGGGATGTAGAGTTTAAGTGCTATTGCGAGTTCTTGCCTTGTGATGATTTATTATTAATTCAAATGCAATATGTATACGACAAGATTAAGATTATTTTGTACAATAAAATGATGTTGATATAAGTTTTCGTAAAACTATTATTACATAATGTTATTATTTGTGTTAAATGCACGAATGGAACCATTTTTTTAAAAAAAGTGTCTAAAATGCTCGTTTATATATATACATATATATATATATATATATATATATATATATATATATATATATATATATATATATATACATATATATATATATATATATATATGTATATACATATATATATATATATATATATATGTATATATGTATATATATATATATATATATATATATATACACACACATATATATATATATATATATATATATATATATATATATATATATATATATATATATATACATATATATCCTGTTCATCGAAAAATGAATGACATGAAATGCACTTTTTACATTTTGTTTTCTTAAATGTATTTTTTTTGTAAGTATTATGGAAACAAGTTAAACATATTCTTTAATATTTATATGTTATAGATTCTATTAACACTTTATGCGCGGGCGAATGTGGGTGCGGATTGTACGTAAACCGAACCAGTTTTGGTTATCGTGTGAGTTTATGTGTTCTACAACTAAAGTGAAAAGAAATGTGTAACAGAGGAAGAATTTTCAGCTTATAAATGAAAGTTTAATTTTCAAATTATTTTTGTATTTACTTTATTGATGAAAAATTAAAATGTTAATAATATTTGAATAATTAATATATCTTTAGAGTATGGTAGCGTTCGTAGCAGTCACCCTTGTGCAGTGGAACGTCATAAAATTTGCACATGAAACAAGTTCGACTTCTTTTTTTTGACGCACACACCCTACATTGCCTTTGAGGCATTTTACTTTTACCGTTCGTCACAATTCTTACAAGCTTGTGGTATTTCAAATTAGATAGCCTCCCTGGATGATCATTTTCTGACATACTTCTCAAAGTGATTGGTATATTAGAGCTACTAGAAGTGTTTGGTAGATTAGAAGTACTTGCTGAATTAAGTTTTTCTATTATATCTTCGTCTGGAATTGGCTGAGTATTTAGCAGAAGTTCTTGTTCAGTAACTTCGGAGTCAGTAATCCAGTCACGTACTGCATCAAGTACGAATTTCTTGTACGATTTATTTTTTCCATTCAGTATCCTATATACTACAAACGAATTAAATAGGGTACAGTTGATAAAAAAACATTACAACCATTTTTGCCCATTTCTTAGTTTTGCTAAGAATAGAATAATATGCGAGATACTGATCTGCCTAATCTCCTTTCATATATTTTTTTGTACTGTAATATTGACTAAGGATTTTGAATTACTTCTTTTTTTTCATTTATTTATTGTATCAATTAACCTGCCAGAGTGCATTGTCGATATCATATTTACATTTCTTTTTCCATTGTTCTATATCTGTAAAAGAACATCATCATTTATTCGAAATGTAGTTTCTAAATTGCAGTTGAATAGCCTAGCTATAAGCGTTTTCGGAAAAAAGCCTATTAATGGGCTTTCCCGGCATAAAGTGTTAATATTATAATTTTGTATTGCGAAATTTTATCGAGTTTGTAACATCGAGTAAGTAAAATTGATCTTATTTACGTCAATACTTTGTTAGTTTCTAAGTGTTCGTCAATTTAGTCATATTTGAAGAGAACCATATATTAATATAATTAATTTAAAGCCATTTATTAAGAAATTTTTAAATTTGTTAATCGAAACCGTATTCGATGATGATTTTCCAGTGTGTACATATAAAGAACCGTACGATAGAATATTTGAAAGTATTTCCGAAAATAAGTTCCAAATATATTTTGAAGCGATAAAAGAGAGGAGGAAAGTGTATTAGAGTTGACGAGAAAAAAATTTAATCCTATATTTATTTTTATAATAAAATATTGTACAGATATGATAATATTTCTTTTTCGTCAAATCATATGTACATATATTTATACAATATATTTATAGTTTATTCGTTTAACATTCAAAATTGCTACTTAATTCATTATTTATAAATAAAATAATGAGAAAATATCAAATTGATTGAGGGATTTTAATAATGCATATAGCTCAGTTGTCTTATTATATAAACTTCTAATAAACGATATTTTAATAGTAACGGACCTACAAACTATCTCTTGATTAATAAGACAATGATTTGTAATCTATAAAAATTTTTAATCTATAAATTTGTTATATTGCTGTAGTATAAGATAAGAAGTTGAATTCTTCTTTATATCCAATTTTTTATTCAATATTTAGTGTGTAACATATTGAATAAATTTAACACACATAAAAAATACGACAGAATTTCATAAAATACACCGATAATATCGACATATACATATTAATTGAAAGCGTGTTGAAAAGAAAATATCTCTATATGTTATCTTTTAAATAGAATTGAACGAATATCCGAGGCAGGTAGTGTATATCAGATACTTATCTCTCCTATAGAATTTTATTCATAATATCTTATTGTACTTGTGTTGAGAAAGTGTAGAATGAAATAACTGATAGTGAGTTGGTTGTATTTCGTGCCTGATTCAGTTGTTTGTTTATATAATAAAGACAGTTTTCAAGTATCTTGTGCAGATTTATAACAAAGATTGTTTCTTTGAATTACTTTTCGTTATCTTGTTATGAAATATGTCAAGCAAATAATGAACTATGATATCGTATATTATCGGAAAAGCATATATAATGGAAGTCGGTTATAGCGAGCATACATACCGAATTTACAGATGAGAGAAAAAATATTCACATGGATTCATGCATATATCCATTCAAACGTGTGCTTTTATAACGAGATAGTTTCATGGGTATACCGGGCAAACTTTGATTTCTCTAAGAATTTAATTTTTGGCCCAATTAATTATAATCTAAAAACGTGTTAGATTATTAAATAAACTACGACATATTTTTGTACTGTTTCTGGGTATGCACATAAGAGGTATTTAAAATTAACATTTATTTATTTTTTAAAAAGCAACTCAATTTTTGAGCCAACAAAAACAATTTCAGCATAGTAAATACTCTTTTTAAACTGTAGGTGTACATTTGCAAATTGTAAGTATATTAACAATTTTAACCTAATATTCAGTTGTAAGTAATTTTCCATATATATATATATATATATATATATATATATATATTTATTTTATATATATATATATATATATATATATATATATATATATATATATATATATATATATACGAGGTCAGACAATTAAGTAATGCGACAAAATTCAAAAATCGAGTATATTTAAAAATTAAGGTACATCGCTGCGATCCCCTTCAAAGTAGTCTCCTCCCGCATCTATACACTTATTCCAGCGAGTTTTCCAGTTTTCGTAACAATTCTGGAACACTTCTTGTGGGACCTCTCCGAGTACCCTCGTCACAGATTCTTGGATATCTTCAACGGAGTCAAAATGTCGACCTTTGACGAATTTTTTCATATGGGGGAATAGGAAAAAGTCGCAGGGTGACATGTCCGGTGAATAGGGAGGTTGTGGTAACGTTGCGATGCCTTCAGACGCCAAAAACTGAGAGACACTGAACGCACTGTGCTGTCGAAGAAGCAAATCAACATGGTTTTCACTTTGGACTTGCTCATTCTCGCCTTCTTTGGCCTTGGTGCTCCAGGGGACAGCCACTGTTGGCTTTGTCGTTTAGTTTCGGGGTCATATTGAAAGAACCAACTTTCATCACCAGTAATAACTCGATCGAGAAGAGTAGGATCACTTTCAACCTGCTCGAGACAATCTTAAGCGATGTTCATTCGGTGGGCTTTCGTGACATGCACTACTCGCGCGTTGTTACAAAACACTAAACAGCTGGCGAAGAAATGATCGTACGAGGGTGGTCAAGATCTCAATCGAGAGAGTAGGGATCTGCCTATTACGGTGGCGGAGTTACAGGTTCGCAGTGTTACCACAGGCCGAGAAAAAAAATCGGTCGCATTACTTAATTGTCTGACCTCGTATATATATAAATTGGTATTCCGACTCAGTATAATAAAAAAAACATATTTCAGTTAATAATTTGTTTATTTTAATAAAATGAAAAGTGTTTTATTGCGCATATTCTTATTCATTAAACTGCACTATAGAAGATTGAGTTATAAAAAAAATCTAAATTCGAAATAAAAGTATAAATAGATATACTAATAATTAAGAAGTGTGCGATATTTATTAAAACATTCTGGTAAATGCAATAATATCTGAGTTATAAAAAAATCTTTATTCAAAATAATAAAATTATACATAGATGTACTAATAATTTTGAACCGTGTGATATTTCTTAAAACATTCTGGTAACTGCAATAATATTTGTTTGCATTGCCAGGTAGTCTCACTTGTAATGTTATGTTTGAAGCGAACATGGCATATTTTAGCAGATTGTTGTTTCCTCTCACTTGGTGGAATATGTTCTAAGAAATGTCCACAATTTTTAGCCTGTAATCGAGTTGATGTTTCACCATGCGAAGGGCGCCCACTAACTTTGTAATTAGACAATGATACTTGCATTAGTAATTCTTCTGCAATGTCCAAGGGAAAGCTACCATTACCTTTTTTCTGTATACCATCGATTTTTGATTAAAAAATGTGCATTTTATACATAGCGATATCTAACAAAAAAAAATTTTTTTTCTGTATCGCTTTACATATGTTGTCATAATTGAGAAATATACTAGTAATTGATATTGTTTATCAACGTCTCCTATATCTTGATTGAACTCAGTCACACAAACTGATTTTCCAACATTCTCCCAGCCACAACCTTTCTTCTTCCTCTTTTTTCCTGTATCTGTTATGTCAGCATTTGAATGTTTTGTACTGATTATAAATATATATATATATATATATATATATATATATATATATATATATATATATCTTGTTAAAACATGTTAAATTGCACTGTGACATTGGGTCTTAGCTGTCGAATGCACCTTCGAAATGGCCCTAGCTGTCGAGGCGCCCTAAAACCCCAAATAACAACATAATATGTACTGTGACCTAATGACGTCTATAGCATGTTATTGACCTAAAAATACACAACGTGGTATATACATCATTTTAGAACATTGAATTAATTTAGTAACTATCTTGATATTTTTTTGTAACGTGAAATTCAAGCAAAAAATCTTGACGAGTTTTTAAATTTGACAATTTAATTAAAACAATGAATTATAATCAAATATAATTGATCTTAAAGAAAATCAATTATTAGGAAATCGTTATTCGTAAACTTATCGATTTTTTATTATTTTATTGTACTAAAGAAACAAAATATCTAATCAGAAAAAAAATAATTAACCAAAAATCGTTATTAAACGTTCTTATTATCTTTCTGTATATAAAAAATAATTCTATCGTAAAATTTCCATTAAACAATTTTTTTTTTATTTCTCGTATAGACCATCGCTTCGCAACATCTTTCCACCCGCTACACTCTACAAGTAGCACGTTAACCATTTTCATTCCCCATCATCAATGATTGGTTGATGGATATCGCGTGGTCTTTGTTCTGATTGGTTGATATCAGTTACATGTATGTAGCTCTCTCACGGTTTACAACGAAGAAAGTGTATACGATTTCAGTGTAAAACTAATGTAAAATAAATGTCATTACATTTATTCAAAATATTGTATTCACTGAAGCCTTAGAATAAAAGAACTATTACATATTTTAAGATTGTATTTTATTGTTAATTTTTATAAACTTTTCCACTAGAAAATTTACGACTTACATTTTAAGCAGATTATTTGTTCGTATAATTTGTTAATTTATTTTATTCGTTTGGGGAGAACGAGCGTAAGCGAGCGGGGGGTGAAGCCTTTCCACGGATCGGCGAGTATAGCAAGTGGAGGGAAGAGCCCCCTGGTTCAAAAAATAGTTTGTCTCTTTCTTTTTTCTACAAAATACGTTTCTGTATTTGGATCGAAATATAATAATATATTATATAAATTTCTATAATATATTATTATATATTTGTAGGGAAAATCTTCAAAGTATTTCAGTTTGGTTATTTTTTAATGTACTTACAGAGATGAGTTATTTATTATTTAGAATATATTTCGCTAATGATACATAAGTGTGCCAAATAAGAGTATTATATTTCGTTTTAAATATTGATTGAACAAGATGGAGAACAAAACTTCAGAGGAATTTGATGTATAATAAATAAAAGTTTAAGGAATGCTTTTGTTACTATATTTCAAGTGATATAAAACATCATCGAATTTCCAAGAGAAAATAATTTTATCTCATGTTCAACCGGTTTACTAAGAGTATATTAACAAAAGTTATACTGCGCTTGAATCGAAACTTATATTGGATCTATGATCGTAGTTTTTTATTTTACGTGAACCAAAAAGAAATTCTGATCAAAAATGTTCAATAAATTATTATTGATGATTTTAATTGCTGTTTATATACATTCCGATGATCCCCAAAACCATTAGAGTATCAAGATACAGTAAAAGTTTATTTTTCTGCCACTTATTTATTATTTTTAGTAGTTATTTTCTGTTCTACCACAAATTTCATTTTTATCCTTCTTATTTATTTCTTTCATTTAATTCCTCAGAAGTTCTATATTTGCAATTTTAAAAAGACGTACTTGTGCGAATATTTCTTATATATTCTTCTTCTACCACTTATTGTAAAATAGTTAAATTGATTAACACATATTTAGGCATGAAATATGAAAACTTTATTAAAAAATAGAGTTCTATAAGTAGACATGTGGGTTCAGTTTTAACATGTAAATATTTCACAAGTCAGCTAATTGAAAAAAAAACAGTTACTTTATTAAATCTAACTACATGTATGTAAAGCAATTGTTAGATGGTTATTTTCTTGACTAAAGATAGAAAATCAGAAAAAAATAAAAGAATTTCTTAGAAAATTAATTAAAAACAATTCATTCGAAAGACATAATAAAGCCATTATAAACACAGGCGCCATATTAAGATTTGATTAAATAAAAATATTAATCTTTAAAACTTAAACTAAAAGAAAAAACCTTCTCTGTATATATATATATATATATATATATATATATATATATATATATATATATATATATATATGTATGTATGTATGTATGAATGTATATAAATTAATTAGGTAGCAGTTTTTTATAGAAAATTATTATTTACGGAAAAATGGAATACACTTCAATCCTCAAAATATCCCTCATTATTTTGTATAATTTTGCTCCGCCAATTAGGTAATTGACGAATCCCTTGTTGGAAAAATATGTCAGCTTTGAGCTGATGAAGTCATAATGCTGTTGCGAACCTCTTCCATTGTTTTAGCATTTTTGCATGTTGTATGCGTTACAACACCTTCCTCCAAAGCTGAATAAACCATTCCTACTGCTTCGGTAGCATTTTTTTCAACTGGAATGTAAAAAGTATATAAGGTCTAATATGCTGCTCTTTGGACGCCATCGTATTCACTACTGTTTTGTAAGGTTATGCCGATTACGTAGCCATGGTATATAAAAGTGGTGTTCAACTTCTTCGATAATAAGAGCCACATATAATACTTTTCATACATTTTTGAATGTTACAGAGTCACAGAAAATATTACTTTAAAATTATATTTATTAGGTTGGTAGAAAAATAACTGCTGTTTGTGGTCTTCAAACTCTTATACAAAACCGAAATTATTTTCCTATCGACCTAATATCAATAATAAAAAATAAAACTATATTAATCCTACTCACAAAAGTAGAATATGTTTAATCTCTACTCGTTGAAGACTGATTGAATATTCATTTTTTCAGTTAAAAGTTGCATTTTAAAGTTATTTTTTTTAAAAAAATTTATACAGTAAGTCTTAGTTAACAAAATTGTTTAGCTTATATATTTTTTAAGAATTGTCCATAACCGTAGAGCCACATTAAACAGCAGTTTGAACACATAAAGCATATGGATGTTTGAAAAAATAATGTGATATAAAATATTCTGATATTGGTACATACTATACTACTATAGATTATTAATATAAAAATTTAGGAAATGCCAATGAACTCCAATATTTTCTCGTGAACCGCACAGAGTAGCTTTGAGTGGCGCAGTAATTCCACCTTTGATACATAATGTTATTAAATGTTAAGGTTGGCATTTCAAAATCTTAAAACGACCAAAAAATAATTAAATTGAAAACAGTTATGATTGATTCAATTTAAAGGTACAGAAATAATTTTTGCACTTAGTATATATATATATATATATATATATATATATATATATATATATATATATATATAATAGAATTAACAAATAAAAAAATCTGTAAACATAATAAGAATCAACATAGTGTAAAAAAAAATCTAAATAATATACTATGTTCACTGAACATTCATTTTGGAACTTGCTTAATTCTTAACCATAGAGCATGTATAAAACGTTGAACGTCGTCATATCACAAGCATTGACTGAAATGAATTAAAATTTCCGTGATTAAAATTAATTATTTAATCACCGTCTTCCTTCGTCCGAACGAAAGATTAATTCAACGGTTAAATAGAGAATGAGTAGCTTATATAAGGTCGTGTACCGAAGCAAAGATTTGATTTTAATGTAGTCACTTTAAGATTATTACTCGACACGTAAATTATGTTCGCCCATTAAAAAATACTATTACCGAAAGATGTGTGTGTATGTGTATGAATATATGTATATGTATTGCTGCGGGCCTCTTTCAATATAATATTTTAGTCTAATAATTTGAGAAAATGGTTCGACGAATTATTTGAGAGCTCCTTATTTTATCATTATCGTAATAACGTCTTTTTACAACCAGTCGTTCGAAGTGACTATGCAGACATTATTTTTTTATTCACATAATAAGAGTGCGTTAGATGAAGAGTTTTTTTATGTTTGAAAGTGTTTTGAATTCTAGTAATTAAATTAATGTTTTTATTTGAAAGTAAACAAATATGCAGACATATTCATATATATATATATATATATATATATATATATATATATATATATATATATATATACACATACGATACCAAAAACTGTTCAAGAAAATTTAAAGTTTTAAAAAAATGAGAAGTTTGATGTTTATGGAGACAAATATCAATTTGTTTATTCATTATTAAATTTTATAAAGAGTGTAATAACGAAAAAAGTATTCAATATAAATATTGTGTCACTCTTATCACTTCTATAAATTATTTCACCTTTCTTAGTATGTGAACACTTTTTTGGTTTGCGTGCAATGTTTTTTTGTTTTGTGGAATTGAGTACACCGTATAGTCTCTTTTTTCTTCAAAACTGCTTCTTATTCTTTTTGACATACTTCCTAATCAATTTATGAATGTGGACTCTTCAATACTTCGTCATACTTGATTGGTTCTACTCGTATCCCATAATTCATCAATGGTTTATGGTATTTCTCTGGTGGTTATAAGTTCTCTTTTTAATATAATCGATAGGTGTTCTATTGGGTTTAAATCAGGGATTGCGGTGACTAATTCATTATAACAATGTCGTTCATTTGGAGGAATTTTTTCGTGATTTTAGCTGTATGTTTGGGGTTGTTGTCTTGCATAGGTACTAAATTTGTTTACTCACACCAAAACTTTTCAATGCTTGGAAGAAACGAATACCTTAGGATTTCTATGTAGTCGAGCACTTTCACAATCTCTTGAATTCTACGCAAGTTTCCTAATTTACTTCTTTTCAAACAACCCAAACCCATCAAAGAGCCGCCTCCGAACTTTAATGTTTTCATAACACTTCACTCCTCCAGCCTGCGTTTGGGATTGATCCAAGTCCATCCGCGTCCATCTGAGTGTATACGATTTATTTTAGTCTCATCTAACCAAACGACTTAGTTTCAACGAACAGCGTCCCAATGTTTGTATATTTTTGCAAAATTCAATCGTTTCTTCTCATAGATATCAGTCAACAACGACTTTTCTATTTAGCTTTTAATCCTGATTTTTTAGATTATTTCTGACTGTCTAGTTACAAACATTGATTTGTAGATTGTTTCGTAAGACATTGTTGACCTGTGTTAGATTGTCCACTACTCCTGTGCAAATTAGACGATGGCTTTTTTGTTTGGTCTTGAATCAATTTTTCTGAACGTCCTCCTTTATTGGCCACAATAACGGTTTTTAATTCTTTTTTTGATTTTTGATACAAACTCAATAGAAACACCGTATGAAGAAGCTATTTGAGAGACTGGAGTTGACTTTTTAATTTCCATTGCAATTGCCTTTCTCATATTAATGATTTTTAGTTTTCCCATTTAAAAGTCGAAACAATTTACTTAATTCGTCAGACCTTGTTTTTTTTACCTTGTTTCTTTATTATTCATCAGAAAAATTTTCGAATAGAAATATTAAAAATATTGGTAAAATTTAATATTCGATAATTCTTCACCCAAAAAATCTGTTCACGATCTTTACTGTATTTCGAATGCGAATAAATTTCAATGATCACAAAAAAATTATTAAAATGCTGCATCATCGGACTAAGTAATCTCAGTCTAGTAAACAATGAAGTTATTTTGGAATTCCACGAAGTATTCGTTCATTTTTAGATTAGTATTTTCAATCGAAAATTCTAAAACAGTTTTAAGGGTCACTGTATATATATATATATATATATATATATATATATATATATATATATATATATATATAAACTATTCATGAATACAAGCGTATTATGTTTTATACCTCTTGAAATGTACACCCATAACTGATTATTGTCCGTTTTTTTTGATTATGGTTAATGCGAATATTCAAACTTCAAACATTAGAATTTGAATAATCAAAATTTAAATTAATGAATACCAAATTACTTAACATTTTAGATTAAAAAAATGGGAATAGTTTGTGGAGAAGTATAGAATCGATTTAACAAAGTATATTTGTCTGGTGTTTTTCTGTTAATGAAACGGATTAAACAATTATTTTATAATTTATACAAAAAAAGAGAAACGCATTTATTAATAAAAAAATATGCACATATTTTACTACACCTAATGAAATAAAATGTAAGGTTTATTTGCACAATCTAATTTGAATAGTATTAAATCCTGTATACATTGACCATAAAATATATATTTAATAACATCTAGCAAGAATCACAAAACATTATTTACACTAACTAATTAACCTCTTCGAACTTCACATTTTGACGAGAACGACAGTAATTGAATTAATATTACGTACGTATTAATGCGAACTTTGACTATAACCGGTCGTAATGTGCTGCATTGCAATTTTACTACTCAATTTACTAAATGTACGATTTCAGCAAATAGGATTGATAATTGCACAAATTTAGTTCATATTTACATAATTGAATGAGAATATTAAAATGAAAACAACCGAAAATTTTCAATTAATTTCCAATTTAATCATATTTGACGGATGTGTTTGATGCGTTGTGATAAACTCTAATCAAAATGGATATTTTGTTGTGAAAATACACACATTTTTCTATTCAGTTTGTTCAGTAGCGTGTTGGAATTCAAACACTTCATTAAAATATTTGTACATTGAAGATTCATATTTTGAATTCACGATTTGATTGGAAAAATCATCAATAAGCTACTATTTTAATTAAATGTCAAAAAATATTGTGAATTTGTGTCGTGTTGAGTACATTCGTACATTCTATTTTATTGAACGTTATTTTTTTTTATAATACATCAAATTTATGTTCCGACAATGTTCTTGAATAAATAAAATAAATCATTTGTTAAAACATGATTGATAAAATATTTAGATATATGATGGGCGATTGAAAATTTTTCACAAGGAACCATATTTTGAAATGATTTATTATAAGATACTGAAAAACAAAAAAAGAAGTGTACATTATATCTCTTGAAATGGCAGATTTATTCTTTGACATAATCACCACCATTTACAATAATTTCTAGTAGCATGTAGAACTTTTTTTGATTCCATTTTTTCAGTAGCCCAGTGGCTGTCGCTTTTTTAATATATTCAGATTTTATTTCGGGCAGCTATAACTAGCGAAAAGTCATCATTTTCAGATTCGTACCTCTTTTCCGCTAAATTTCAAATCTTTAGGCTTTTATTAACTCTTCCATCCCGGTACACTTGCAAAGCTCTCCGTAGCGGTGCAGTAAACACAATTTACCGCTAATATTTTTATGAAAATTTCTATATATAAAGAAATAGAAGGATTATTAATTAGTTGAACATCCAAGTAAATTATTACACCAGCGATTAGTGTCAATAGTACGTGTGTATAACAAGAAAATAAAGAAATATTATTAAAAACGCCGCTCTACTTCCTCACGGCAAACGTTTGATGATCAGCAAACTGATATTTATTGAACAACGCATACGTACCAGGGTTGTGTATGGTTTTAAAATAAAAAAGAGAATTAAAACAGTTATTGTGGTTTCTATTATAATTTTTTAAAATTCATTAGTAATAGTACCGAACAATAGAAGATAACAAGGACTGTCAGTGTTCTGTGAGTAGCAGAAAGAAGGATAATTGCAAATAAAAACACGCGGTCGGTTGAGTTGACCGCACCGGAACAGTTAATAGTTTCAGCATTCGCGGTATCCACTAGAGTATTTTTTTATGGCTAAAAATGTTTATAATTTGGTTTACTCTTTCAAAAATTTCAAGTTTTTAGCAATAGCCGTGAAACTGAAACTAATGTTTATTTATTATTAACAATAGATACACTTGCGTGTGTAACTAAGCAATGTCTCGTTACCATGACGCTGCAGCTGCAACTACACTTACACATGTACAATTTGACAAAAACAATATTGTGCAATTTGTGGATGATTTCTTCGTCGTTGCAGTTTTCGGACGTCCACTATACGGGTTAGCTTCCAAGCTTTCACGGCCACATTTAAATTCATCTGCCCACTTCTTTACGGTTGTATACGAAAGTGCACTATAACCCAGTAAAATTTTTACCTCATTAAAGTTTTCTCTTGGTGTTGAAAGCCTTTTTTGACAAAAAGCTTTATCATTGCGCGATGTTCAACGTTATCCATTTCAACAACGGCACAAAAAGAGCTTTATTTAAATTGATATTTGCAACAAACTGCTTGACACATTAATTATAGACTTTGAGGTTATGTATAAGATAGATATCTCTTTGTAGTGCACCACAAATATTTAAAATATTTTACCCCCACTTATAAGTTAGGCCGCGAACTTTTGAAATCACCTTCGTATTTTTAATAATTGTCGTTTAAAAAACTGTATTTCGAAAAATGTTATTCAAAGAATATTCCGTTTACAAATTCGTAGTATAGTAACTAGTTTCATTAACAGTTCTAAGATAGTATTATAACTATGCATGCATATAAAATGTACAATTCGATGTATGATTTGTAAATGAAATCAACTTTGAATTTTTTGCGAAATTACTGACAAGTTGATAACGAACCAAATTATTTATATATATATATATATATATATATATATATATATATATATATACCCCCACACACACACGTTTGCTAAAACAATTCGATACACACTAATCATTCAATTTGGCGTGTCAATTGTATTAGGTTTACTCTTTTCATACATTTCTGAATACAATGTTCTTGGCATTAGTAAACAAATGACTGTATCATATAAAAGATTATATAGGATAGACACCCAGGAGCGTAATTTGCGCCCTTACTCTAATTTTTAGTTGGTTAAATGCAAGTTATCGCAGAGCCGCAAAAATAAAAATCGTGCGCCTAATCTTTCATTTACTTTTATTGGAAAAATGCGAGAATATTATTTTAAAATGTTTTGGTATACATCAAAAAATTGTTAAGATTGTTGTTTTAAAGTCAATAATCTGTTGTATATTATTACAGTGATCAAAGTTCATAATACATAAATACGAATTCGTCAGCATTCTATCAACATTTTCGCAATGCATATTGCCGTGTTATAATTTGAATAGCTTAATATTAAATCGATAGAAAAACAATTGCGGTTTATGACCTTTAAATTCGTATATATTACCGCAATTATTTTCCTACCAACCTAATAGTTTAATTAATAAAGTAAATACATTGCAAGACAGTAAAAACAAATAAACCGTCGAACAATAGTTGATCAATTCGTGCAGTAGTTTTAATCAATTGTTCAGCATTTGATTACACTGCTTACACACAATTCTATAATACAAATAATTCCTTGTTTTTTGTTTCAGGTGTCGATGGATTTTAACGTTGTCAACACGTGGTATTATAAATTGGATTATAATTAAACACGCCTGTAGTGCCAGTAATATTTCACGTCGATTGATAAATATGAATAGCGTTTTTCATCGAATTTAATTAAACATTTGACTCGATTGCGTTCATTTGAGCGAAACGTTAATAATGAAATGATACGCAGTGGGGTTCACGTACATTTTAATTTATAATGTGAATTGAATCTGTGCGAGAATTATAGTTTTATTTTTATTTTTTATTTTGTTCCTTTGCTTGTCTGTGAGTGCGTTTAGTTAGTGATTCAAACATGGACAGTCGAGTGATAATTGTTCTATTGTGCGTGTGTGCGATAAATTTATACGCCTCTTCAGTCGAAGGTAAGTTTTTAAATGTCACTTTTATTCACTTTTATTTATAAATAATTTTAAAAAGCAATTTGGGAAGGTGGGTGGTTCACTTACACTATTCACTTACCTCATCGAACACTTTATATATTTTTTTCCTACGATTATTCCACTATTTCATTTCTACAGTTGTACAAAATACAATGTTTTAAATATACTTTCTTCAGTAGACATGTTAACGCGTTGAAAATATTTAAAAAACTGACTCACTTCAAAAATTTAAACCGTCATTAATTAAACTTTGATATATGTAGTAAGCGTCTGTTTTTGAAATGACATATGTTTATGACTAATACATAACAAATGTCTAAAGTCACCTTATTGAAAAACGACACAATATTTTGCCTATATCTTAGATTGTTAGGAAAATAATTGTGACTTTTATTTTCTGAATTCTAACCTTATTTTTTGAATGAAAGTGTCATTCCATTACGTTCATGTTAATATCTTTTTAAAGCGCATTTTTCAATCTGTATTCTGATAACATCGACTTTTATTTTATTATTAATTTTGCTTGAAAGTGGGCTATTAAATTAAAGATGGAAAAGAAGTAAATAAGAGTATTTTTTTGTATGAGTTCATAAGAGATGGTAAAGTAGCAGAAACTGTTTATTGGTGTGGGTACTGTTAAGAAACCCACAGTGCAATGGTGATCACAAAAATGCTGGAAACGAAAACCTTGAAGATGAAGAAGTTCGTGTGCGTACTTCTTCATTTTATAACGACCAACTGAAAGCGCTAGTTGAATCTTAATCATGCACAACAATTCGAGAGCTTGCAAAGAATTAGTCGTTAGTCATTCAACAGTTCTGAAACAGCTAGGAAATTAAAAAATCTTGACAAATGGATTATAAACCGCAATTATTTTTTTACCAACCTAATATGTAATTTATTTTATCAAAAATATTTATGCATGGAAACATTATAAAAATATAAGCAAAATGATAACAAATTTATAATATTCAGTGGCATAGACAAGGGGAGGGAGGTTTAGGTGTGTATACAATCCCTAATTGAAAGAATACTTGAAAATACGTGGACCAAAAAAAAACGTTGATATGGAAGTATGTAAAAAATCGAATAGAAGTTGATTGTGGTTTCAGTAGTATATATATATATATATATATATATATATATATATATATATATATATATATATGTATATAAATTTATACTTTTTGTTGTAAATAAAAAATTATCAGATTTTTGAACTTATGATTTATAAATTAGCACACGATTCTCCAAAAAATTCTGGCTACGCCACTGGTATGATTATACTTGTTTTTATTTTTAACGTATAAAGTTTTAGATCAACTCACTACAGTATTTAAAGGGATTAATACTTTTATGTTTAATATCTTTATTCATATTCTTGTGGTAAATATTTTCATTTTTATACATTATATCAACAAGTATAGTATAAAATATTAATAATTTTTCGTAGTTTTTGTAGTTTATAAAGGAAGAAAAGTGTTTTTAAACTTTAATTGAAATTCACTATACAGTTTATAGATATTAAATATAATTTATCAATATTTGGCTCACTTTTTCACAAATTGCTAAACTGCGGAACCGCGGTAACATCAAATAAAGCTGCTAACAAAAGTATTACAGAATTTTATACTTGAATAAAAATGTACATTTTTTTATAAGGTGCTTAAATATTTTTTTCCTCTCTTACACGTACAACATTTCTTTATATTATCTTCTAATTCGTCTTATAGATCAAAGCTGCATATTGTTTTAGTGTGTTCAATTTTAATATTCCTAAAAACATATTAAACGTTAAATTTATTAAGACTAAATTATATCATTTTTTTTTCTAAAAGAAATAGATTTTTACCCTTTTTTATTCATAATTGAAAAATCTATTAATATGTATCAATAAATCACATCAGTGAAACTTACAAGTACTAGACTGACTATATTTAATCGTTGTAGCCGTTTCTCGTTATATCACTGATAAATGAATAACTTTATCTTTTTGTATAGTCATTACAGTAATACAATCATAATAATTTATCTTATAAAGTAATATATATATATATATATATATATATATATATATATATATATATTAAATAACAAAATAATATAAAATTCCATAAGACATTTGTATATATGTAGAAACAAATTAATATATTTATCAATTTATTTAACATACAGACATATTTTGGTGTTTAATTAACATAATACTTTCATTAAAATAATAATAATATAAATATTTTTGCATTTGTAAATGTGTAGGATAACTGTCTTTTAACTGTTGTGAAGAATGAGTTTCACGTCCAATTTTGGCAAAGAATGAAGTTATTATATTATAGAAGACTAAATTTGCTACGTGCATCCGTTAACCGGACTCCTTATAAAAATAAATGTGTGTAAAGGAACATGAATGTATATCCATGTATACATTTGTCGTTATCATTATAAAATTGCTATTATCCGTGCTCGCTATAACCGATCAGACTATATGGCTACAATAATTTCACTTTCTTTCTTATTTATATTTACTAAAAAATGAAACCCTCAAAACAATCAGAGCTATTTCGACTTCAAATTTATATTTCTACAATCATTTACAACTTAATAATACCGGAAAATAACAATTCATTAATTCGCTTAGTTACAAATCTTTGATTATTTTAGAGTAGTTTTCTTAATAAGATCAGAAAAGTAATATACAAAGAATGCTTAAAGTATAGAGAAATAGAATAAACAGATCTGTATTGATTACTTATTTAATCTTTGAATTTGTTTATCTTATTCTATGTTACCGTGTGACTCTATAACATCTTTACTCTGTACTACGAATATTGAGTACTGAATTTCATTTCGCATCGTTGAAAAATCTAATAATTTATTGGACTAGAAATTTTCTCAAAAATGTGTAGAAAGTGTTCGTAGCATACAAAAAGACTGCTTCTAGCAGATCAGCCAGAGGAACTCAAAAATGCCAAAGAAGGCAGCCTCTTACCAGTCTGGAATTTATGTACAACTTGAACATGTTTAGCAGATTTTTAACAAAATTTGTATAAAAGCATTCAGTTCCAGATAATATTGCAATGTATTTATACTAATATTTGTAAGTATCATGTATATTCACACACAACTATGAAATAATTACAAATTTAATCAAACCAATATGTTTCATTCATTATATAACTAATTAGCGCCCGCTTGGTAAATCGCTGTAAACCTGCTACTGTTAGAAAAAACGAACGCTTGAAGATTAAATAAGAAATTACTGTAATTCGATTCTCTTTCAGATTTTTCTGTACTTAGTGTTCGAAGATTGATGTCATCGCCATTAAAATACACATATGTAACAATAAAAAATGATCAATAATAACTTACTGAAATGTTCTGATCCGAAAAAAAATTTTTACAGTGACAAAATAATTCATTTGTGAATAATTCTCTTTTTAACTTAATTAAAAATTTAAATAAGCATTTTTATCACAATACAGTAAGCACTATGGTTCAATTGACTTTCACAAATAAAATATTCTTCCATACCACAAACGACAAACACTTTTTCTGACCAAAAATTTTTAATAATTGATTATTAATTATTGTTAATTGCGATATAAATGGGTATAAGCAATAATCAAAAATGTAATTTTTACTTCTAAATCGTCCATGTTTTTAATTTATTAATAACTTTTTTAGAATATATTTTTTATGCTTATTGTTTTGCACGAAATTCTTCATGCGGTTTTATAAAAAATTAAAGTGATGATTTAGGAAAAATATTCATAACCTATCCTTGTATTAAAAAAAGCTTTAATTGAAAATCATAAAAAATATCAATTCTTTTGTACGCACTGTATATGAATGGATGTGTGTACATATGAGTTATGTCATAAAAAATAACCCAGTTATGCATACAAACAGAATCTCTTAAACACGTGACATTACTTTCAAACTATGTAAAAACTCGTCAAGGCCATCCGAAACAAGATTGTCAGTCATTGACTTGTAAACAAATATAAAAAAGACGAACGCGTAACAAATGTGAATAAAAAAGATAGGAATGAAAACTGCAATCATGGATTTATAATGTTGGATAAAGCAGACCACTAGTTAGTGATGGAATTATCTCTCGGCATATCAAATTAATCATAAACATTTTGTGCGTATCAGATTTCATACCCGCTTACAATGAAGTATCGTTTGGATGCTACCAGACCTCACAAGTGGTAGATGGTAGTCATGGCCATGCATTCTTCGAATGGCGTACTGATAAATTATTGTAATCACCGGACGTTATTGTTTTCTTTATTGATAAAGGAAGTTTAATGATGTTTAAATATTATAGTCATATTTTCACATTTGATATTGTTGTCAAGTATTAATAAAAAGAATTATTAATTAAAAGTATGTAGAAATAATACCTAATAATTGTAAATTTTAGGACATTAGTAATTTAAATACATAAGAACACTGATATAATAAAAACATAAGATAAGTGTTAATAAAATATATACTTAACAGACGAACAGGTTAAAAAACTAAGGCCTTGTATTGTGTGTATATATTTTCAAGCTACGAAAATATAAAGATATTGTACCATCAGCATAATAACAACAATTTGTATACTAGTATATCACTTTTTATTCAAATTCGTACATATATATCTAATTATACAATATATTTATTTATATATATATATATATATATATATATATATATATCATCAACCTCTGTCAATCCACTGATGGGTAAAGGCCTTTTTCATGATTTTCTATTTTGTACGATTGAATGCCTCTTTTTTCCACTGATTTCGAATAAAAAGTTTAATTTCCTTATCCCACCTGTTCATTGATCTCTTTCTTACTCTTTTTGTATTCTTGGTTCCCAGTTAATAATTTCTGTTGTCAATCGGTGTCTTCTCTTCTTGTAACATGCCCCACCCATTTCCTTTTTCGACTCCTTACACTTCTTATTTCATCTACAATTCTTGTCTGTTTTCACATCTATTCTATTCTTCTCCTATCTTTTCTTGCTATTCCTATGCATTTTTCCATACTTTTCTGTGTTATTTAGAGTCTTTGAATGATTTTGATGTTATGCATCCATGTTTCGCTTCCGAGCTAGGTAAGGACTGGTAGTATACATTGATCAAATACTTTTTTCTTTAAACAGAGTGGCATTGTTGAATTAAATATTGAGGTATTTCGTCCAAATGAGCTCCATCCCATTTTTATTCTCCTGTTTGCTTCTTCAATGAATGGTTCATCTTTTCGATAAGCTAGCCTAGATAGACGCACTTCGTAGCTTCTTCTATTTCTATTCGTTTTATTTCAATTTTCTTTGGGAAGACAAATGCATTGAACAATACTTTTGTTTTTGTGTGGTTCATTTTTATGTCTGGCTGGATGTTTTTTACTGGCTTCATTTAATTCTTCTATCCTTTTTTGTAGCTCTTCAAAAGTATTTGTGAATACAACAATATCATCAGCAAACTGGAGGTGACATTTTTTCTTTTTATTTAGATTCTTTGCCCTCCCAATCGAACGATTTGAATACTTCTTCTAAGGCTGCAGTAAATAATTTCAGCGAAATTACATGTCCGTGTCTTATACCTTTACGATTTTTATCTTTTTTGTTTCTTCCTGTAGCTCGTTACTGTCAAGATTGCTTTCTTGTAGATGTTATCTATCAGCTCGAGGTAAGTGTCATCTATGCCCTGATTCTTCTGTGCAGATATGTTGGTAATAGAGCCGGAAGCCTTTTCGTAGTCTATAAATCTAAGACATACTGGTATTTGGTATTTATTTAACTGACTAATTACTTCCCTTATTATCTGAATGTGATCCATTGTATTAAATCCGCTTCGAAATTTTGCTTGTTCCCTTGGTTGAGTGAAATCAACCTGCGCTTGTAGACATTTTGAAATTATTTTTGTAAAAATCTTGTATATTATAGGTAGTAGAGTAATTAATAATTGGCCACTAGTTTTTCAAATCTTCTTTATCTTTTTTTTTGTATAGAAGAATTACGGTGGCTTTGTTCTTTTATTTGCGATAGTTCCTTTTTCTATACACAATGTGAATATATTGGCAAAAAATTTTTCAGTTTTTTCTCCTACCAGCTTGAAGATTTCTACTATTAATTCATCATTCCCTGCTGCTGTTCCATTTTTCATATACTTTATTGCATTGAGACCTCTTCCGGCAGTACTGGTGGGTTATATATATATATATATATATATATATGTATAATTTCATTTGAAGAAAAAAATGATTTAAGTTTGATTTTTTTCTAACTTTTCCTTCTCATACACATATTGCAACTAAGTTCTTTTTAAATAAATCTATGATCTGAATTTTACAAAAAAACTACTTTCCAAATATCTACGTAAATCAGTCACTGTAGCGTTTATCAAATTCTTCACTCGCACATAAGTTCTCAATTTTAAAAATCATTTGTGCATCGCCTTCTCAATTTTATACAATTATAATTTTCTTATAGTTTTTTAGTCTAAAATTCCAATTGTTACAGCCTTTGAAACAATTTCTCTTCGCTTTATAGTTGCCGAAGTATTCGATTTTGGAACATAATATTTTATTGAAAACATTATCACAATTAATTTGCATTTTAGATCATTTATTTCACACTTGAGATCCAAAGACAAATACATTTTTTGATTCTATCGAAAAAGTACAGTTTTAAAAATGTTATAAAGTACTACTAAAATACAATCTGCAAACATTGGTTAAATTTCAAAACATTCTTATATAAAATCACTTAACAATAGACACCAACCAAGATATATATCATTACCAAGCAATGTTATGTTCCATCTTTCAATTTATTGATATTTTTGACTTTTTAGATTTTAGAGTAGTCCACGTATAAAAATATATATTTATATTAAGCTACTCACTATACTCAACATTCATATTATCAAACTTCTAGTATTAAAATACAATATATATATATATATATATATATATATATATATATATATATATATATATATGTATGTATGTTTGTGTATAAGAACTTCCCATGAGAAACATAAAATAATAATAAACATGCATTTTGTTACAAATTTCTATATCTTACTACTCCAAAAATAATTGTATTGACGTCAAAATGCATATAAACAAGAATCATAAATGGTCAATAATTATTTATTGAACATTTCTGGTTAGAAACAGGTTTTGAAATTTTGAGGCGTGGGAAAAATTCGTTTTGTATGTTATACATTAAAAACATATTAATAAAAAAAAAATTAAAACGGTATTGTTTAAGTTAAAGCAATAATGTAATTTTTCTCATATAAATACACATTTATTCATAAATAGAATGAAACTGTTTTCTGTACAAATTTTGTTTCACAAAAGTCTTCGTTCACTTAATTCAATCTAGATGTTTTAAGAGGGGGAAATCCTTTAAAGAAAATAAAATGTATTTACTAAAGAGCATTTGAATAAATCGCCTGACTTTTGGATGAAAGTTACCTTTAGGAATGAAACTATTTTTTCACTTTTAGATACTTTTGACAATAAAATAGTATAAAGAAATTCGAACAAAAAACTAATAAGAAAAATACTAAACCAACAGTTTTCTATATCTATTCTTAAATCAAAAAATATGAAAGCTTATTGAAAATTCTTATCGGTTTCGATTGCACTAATTCTTTGACTTAAAGATACAGCATTGTTCAATGCATTTTTAGATATTTACTTAATTGAATTATTACTATCTATTAGTGATATTTGCACCATTAAGCAGAGGTTTAATGTATTATCAACTTCTAAAATATTCAAATTTCAACGATACAAGTAATATTTTGCCATATAGAATTGAGTACAAATTACTTAAATCATTAAGTATGTACAATAATTTACATATATCAATCTGTGGTTCTAACAACATATGAACATTTTTGGATAAAAATTTCCATTTATAAATTAAATATCAACTAGTAGGTAAATAATTATTTTGTTGTAATGGAATAATGTTTACATTTTATTATATTCCAGCAATATTAAAATACTTATAATATATATATATATATATATATATATATATATATATATATATATATATATATATAATGGTTGTTTATTTATGTAAATTTTTCAACCTACAACATACGGTTATTGATAAAACTACACTATAATTAAATCGTCCGAAAATATGTATTAAGCAAGCGGCCCATAACATTTTAAATACAATTTTGTATTCAAAACTGACTGAATTGTCGTTTAGGTTTAAAATTTACGAGATGATTTTTTTTCAAATGTTCAAATTAGTTGCGTATAATTTGCATATGTTGTTCAACTAAGTGCTGTATTAATTTCCAACAAACTATTTAATGCTCCGATCATGTAAATAGAATTGTATACTGAATTCTCTTTTATGAGAATTTATGATACTAGAGGTATTTTAAAATTCCTTTCAAGCCAATTCTAAAATAAATGTTAATCGATCGTGTAGACAAGTATTGGCCTGTCGGCAAGTATAAACATTAATATATGTATATATATATATATATATATATATATATATATATATATATATATATATACTCATTTATAAAAACTAATTGTGTGAATATTTCTTTGTAAAAAAATCAATATATTAGAACCGTTATACTGTTAATATTTATATAAGATTATTAGTTTTTTTCTTTTGGCAAAACTTTGTCTCTTTCTCGTTCTTTATATATGTATGTGTGTGTGTGATAGAGAGAGAAAGATAATGTGTGCATGTGACGAAATTTATTTAGACCAAACGAGTTATAATTTAAAGACTTTATTAGCTAAGACAAAATAATTCATTTAATTTATATTCCATATCTCTATTTGAAAAGTACAATTTGGAGTCTGAATTCAAAAAAAAATAATAAAATATGAATTGCAAATTATGTAAAAGAATATATGCACGTTCAAAAAAAACACATGGGAATTACAAATACAATGACAATAGGAAAACTTTAGAATATAAAATATAAATTCGTGGAACTTATTGCAGAAAGAGAAGGCAGGCAAATGATGAATGACAAAAATAATTGACCGGATGTCAAGAATATATATATATATATATAGCCGCATTAAATAAGATAAGATTTAATAAGATATCTTGAAGAAAATTTGTGGAAAAAATAAATGAGAACGAAGTGGTAAAAAATTGAAAGAGGAATTATCCATTAATGATTCATCAGAAGGTGAAACAATTTTAGTGTGTATATGTATATATATGTATATAATATAGTATATATTGAGTTTAGATAAAATAATATTTTAAGTTAAACTTGATCTTTTTGTAAACGTAGTAAATCTATTACACAAATGATTTTTTCGTACCGCCATAAACCACAAAATATCTTACAAACAAAAATGTTCAATAATGGATTATTGACAATTTTTGGTTCTTATTTAATCACATTTCTATGACGAAGCAGATTAGACCATCATCTTTAAAGCATTAATGTGGAAAAAAAAATCTATAGATTATTTTTCTTTGAATTTTAGTATTATGATCGAAATCGTACATAGATATCAATCATAATTATCTATTATTTCTGTCTCTCGGACAGAGGAATAATAGATAAGTTTCTGTAACAAAATAGTACTGTAACAACATACTGACCGAATATTTCTTCTTTGATTATACATCTTGTTAAATGAACCTAAAAATAAGACATTTTTCTTACATAAAATAATTATATTTAAGCCTAAGTATGAGGAATCTTAAAAATATTTTGTGCGAAAGTGATCTTGAAGAATACGATACCAGTAATAGTAATAATTCTGTTATGTGTTTGATAATGACAATATGTGTGTTATTTAGGATAGTGATATATAAAATTGTGAGTGGTTATGATTTTCTTCAACGTCGCAAAGAATTAAATGGTGATAGAAGGAATACGCCTGACACATCAATAAATTGGACAAATTTTAAAAATTGGAACTGGTTAGATATTAATAATGGTTCAAAAATTTTAAATTCAGAAAGATAGTTGGTGTAAAATCTTTACTACTGAGGAAATTAAAAAAAAAACGATCCTAACGTAATAGATTTACTCAATGAAATATTTATCAATTAGTATTGAAATGCGATAGTTAAAAAATCAAAACAAATTGTAGAATAGGTACTACAAAATAACTATAAAAAGGAAAATATGTGTCGATAATTGCGAACGTACAATAAATTTAAATTTTATTTCGAATTATGTAAAATAATGTTGAAATTCAAAAAAAGTCAATTAATAAAATTATAGTCGAAAAGAGATTCCAGGAAATAGTCTGGTATATACTTAAATTATTGCGTTATTTTATTATGTTTTTGTTATTCCGTTAAGGTAAATGTCGCGTCATGTCTGCAGCAAGTTTAAAATAAATATTGGACGAATGGATATATATATATATATATATATATATATATATATATATATATATATATATATATATATATATAATCACTACAACTAATGAATCACACAAATTACGTTATTTTAAATTTAATTCTGTTAAAACTTGATTCTCATAAATATTCTTTTTTTTCGTAAAAAGAGAGAGCCTATTTATTTTAAACAATATGTAGAAATAAGAAATATCTTATTTTAACAATGTTAACACTTTATACGGCAATTTAGTTAAAAGAGGATAAAATACGGAAGCACACCTCGTGGCATAAAGGCTTTTTACTTATTATCAAATTTTTCATTTATATAATTTAATTTAATTTTTAGATGTATGGTTTCATTATTAATTTTTTTTCATTTCGAAAAAGAGTTAGTCATCAATTTTTAATACATATAAATTTTATGCGACAATTATTTTTTCATTTTATAACAACAAATTCGTATAATATGAAAAAAATCAAAATCGATGATTATTATTCTAATGAATAATTGTCAGAGTTAAATTGATAATATAAAAAGTATACATTTTAAATGAATAAAACTTAGAAGCAACGTTTCTATGATAAATTTGAAAACAACACTACGTAGTAACTTGAACGTGACACAATTCGCCTCATATGTATTATCAACAGAAACAAATTAAACATAGTCAAATTTAAGACAACCAAACTTGTGTGTGCGTGCCAATTAATATACAACAAATACATACAGCAGTTATGAGAGGAAGAAGCAGTTTGTGTGCATACGTAATCATTTATATACCGGATACAAGTTGGTTAGTTTACGCAAGTTTCTGTTTTCGCAACGAACCCCTGCAAAGAGTCGCACAGTTCAGGTCTAAACTCTACGCGAATTTATCGAGGGGGGACTGTGCATCGGCTGTGTTGTACAGTCCTGTACTTCTCTTACGCAGAAACTCGCTCTGAAGTGACATACAAACGTCCCCGCATACAAGTTTTAGATCTTTATCTAATATTAATAGTACGAAATTGATTTCAACATGTAGCAAATACAGTACGTATCATGAATTATTAGCAGCCATACGATGTACGCTGCGCGGATATTACAGGTAATCTAAATATGTAGACGTACACGTGCACATTTAGTAAAGTTACACGTATGGCTTAATTATATATATATATATATATATATATATATATATATATATATATATATTAATACACGGGTGTATGGATGTAGACAACTTCAAATTCAGTTTGTACGTTATATTTTAGATAATGATCGAAATTGGGATTTAATTTCTGATGTAGATAAGGACACGTATGTTGTAATTGAAATTAATTATAATATTCGATGATAGAAATCAGTTAGAGTAGGAAGAGGTTATTTAAATGCATGCGTGTATATATATATATATATACACATACGTGTACACATACATACATATATACGAAGAAAAAATATTTTTTAAATTGTTTAATATTTTTCAATAATTTATATAAATCATTGAAAAACGTACAATTATAAAAATATTTAATAAATGTTCTTTATCTTATTACTTACAATTTTTTTATTCATATGCATATATATATATATATATATATATATATATATATATATATATATATATATATATATATATATATATAGTGAAGAGAGAATTAGTCGTAAAACAGGAATAAAAGAAATCCGGAAAAATCTAATAACTTCTGAACGTCTAACAAATAACTAAAACATAGTGAATTCTGACAAATTTGGACTTTTCAAAACGTTTTAAAAAGTTAAGTTAAGGAAAATCGAGAATATTCTAAAACTCGCCGATTCGAGTATATATGCTATTTATATATATATATATATATATATGTGTGTGTGTGTATATATATATATATATATAATCGAGTGAGTTTAATCGTCACAAGACTGCGAGTTCTCACCAGATAGTAGTAGTACTTCAAGCAGTAACAGTAATGTTAGTTGTAAGAGGATAGTGGGTTGTCACGTAACCGTGAAATGCAAAAATTTGCAATCGATGGAGAATTGAAAGTAGTAAATTGTAATCATAAGAGAAACAGTGAATAGTGAAAGTGTGTACAAAATTTGGTGTATTTATGAAGCGTAAATAAATAAATAACGTCTAGTTAAGTAAACGTCATTTTTGTTTTATTATTGACGTACTCCCTTTCTACCACCACAATATTATGTGTGTGTGTGTGTGGATTCTTTGATAATTATGGAAAAAATTAAGTTATACGTCGTTTTTTTTATAAAAAATCGATTTTATTTCTCAACATAGTCTCTACTGAGCTTAATTCATGCAATTTTTCCATTGCAACGGTCGATTTGTGGGACAACACGTTGTCCTGGTGAAAGAGCACTTTTTTTCGCTAATCTTGATCGTTTTTGTTTCAGATCTTCTTTCAAACAGTCCAGTAATTTTGCATAGTATATTCCTGTTATCGTTTTCCTCTTCGTTAAGTAATCGATTAGGACGGTTCCTTGGGAATCCAAAAAAACTATACCTTATAACTTCCCAGCCAGCAAAACGGTCTTGGTCTTCTTCGACGCATTTTCACCAATCCACTGTTTCGATTGCTGCTTCAACTCAGATGTGTAATGCTGGATCAATGTTTTATCCACGGTGACGAATCGACTCAAAAAGACCTGCTCGTTTTTTTCTTTTTTTGCAGCAACTGCTACAATTTACCCTTCAAACATCAATAGAACGTGAATAACTCGTCGCTTCTGAATAAAATATTTCACCTATGCTAGTTTGAAAAATGACACTTCATATCCGTGACGTTACTAAATGAATGGTGGGGCCATATCGTAGAAATTTATCACATTTATTTTATATATATATATATATATATATATATATATATATATATATATATATATATATTCTGGAACTTTGGCTGAATTCACTTTCACAAGTAAAGTTTTTACTTGCGCATAATCCACTACAATGTTTTCTTTCTGAATAAAATAGATCAATAATTGATTATTGATCATTTTGGATTGTTGTTTATGCGTATTTCGGTGATGATTGTGTTAGCCTCAGATCTCTAAGGTACAGAAAAATTTGATTAAATTCTACCGCACGCACATATCATTATTTGTTATAGATATATGATACCGCACTGAAGCGATATTTGTTGTATTTCCTAATCACTTGTTTTTTGTTATTATGATAAATGTTTTTTATTCTAAAAGAATCTTACTAGCGTTAAGTAAGTAAAATTTGAAAAAATATAATTCGTTGTAAAAGAAAAAGTTTTATATATATTACTGATTATTCGATCTCATTTTTTTAAAAAAAATGAAATCAAAAACACACTTTTGATCTTTAAGAACATCTAACTTATTACGTCTATTTTTTAATATCTATGCGACATTCACGACAGAAGTGAATTAAATGTAACGCCCAGATTTTTTCCCGAATACATTGGTTTTCTTTCCATTCCTCCAGTACAGTATGGTGAATAACTATATATATTTTTATTTTTAAATCGAATCTAAGTGTTCTTCTCCATGAATTATTTCCATACTATTACTGTTTATGTATTTGAGAACTATGTAGTTTTGATTGTATACGATATAGAATATTAATACATTTTTTTTACATATATTAAATTCGAACACAATAAAAAAAGGTGAGTATAGATAAAAAATATTTTATATAAAGTAAATGATTCGCTTTAATTATTTTTTAAAATATACTCTTCCAAAAAATGTTTAAAAATAAATGGAATCAAATCTTTAATAAATTACTATTTATTGTAAAATATACAAAAAGTAAAATATTTATATTTAAAAAAAAGCTAGACAACTATTTATTTTTTCTGAAATATTAGGTGGTAGAAAAATAATTACGGTTTATGAATTTCAAATTCATATACATTTTTGATTTTCTTATCAGTTTTAAGTGATCCAGAATTGTTGAATGACTAACTCCGAACTTTTGGGTAAGTTCTTGAATTGTTGTCTGTGGTCCTGATTAAATTAACGCCTTCAGTTGTTCGTTATGAACTGAAAAAGAACACCCGCGACCATCTTCATTTTCAAGACTCTCGTCCCCAGCACACAATTTTGGAACCACCATTGCACCGTACGTTTTATTGACAGTACCCACACCAAAAGCATCATTTAGTTTAGGAGCAGTTTCTGCCAATTTACTACTCGTTTTGAACTCATAAAAAATTGCTTATTTTCCTCTGTTTTATCTTTAATTCAATAGCACAATTTGAAGCAAAATTAATAATAAAACCAAGTCGATGTTACCAAAATACAGACAGAAAAATACACTTTAAATTGATATTGATATCAATAAAATGATACATAGAAAAAATATAGTTAGAATTCAGAAAACAAAACTGTAATTATTTTCTTATCAATCTAATATTTTTATACGTTTAAAACTATTATATAAAATTTAAATATCTTTTATTTTCTTATTGAAAATAATTTCAAAAATACAATTTGTTACTATGTATGTAACAAATATTTTTATGTTTTTGAAACATGATTATTTTATAATAATGAGACAAGGATATATAAAAAGTCTTTAATTTTCAAAATCATCTTTCCTATATCTTAAAGCTTTAAGTATAATGGAATCACCGTCAAAACGTTATCTAAAGTAACAATCAAAATGATCAATAATGAATTATTAGCCATTTTTGGTCAGAAAAAATGCATAGATTGTGAGGAACTGAAAAATTTACTTGTAAAAACTAATTGACAATTTATTTTTCTTTCCACCTTATAATGTTTTCTTATTTTATTCTAGCGTCAAAAATCCATCCAAATGAATGTTAAAGATATGCTATGAAAATTAATTTTGAATTTATGTATTAAAATGAAATGGTATAAAATAACATTTCACATAACCTAATATACTAGAATACGAGAAGTATAATATCTACACTTAAAAATAATTAGAAACTATAATCAGATTAAATGTGAAAATTGAATTTCTGAACAGTTTGTAACATACAGAACTCGCAGGGAATTTGCTTGCTGTTTTCGTAATTGTGTGAGTTCACGAGAGAATGTAGTTTATGGTTTTAACATGATTTCTATCAGACTGCACCTAGAACTATATTTCAGAATAAAACGTTCATTTAAAAGTATAGACTACAATCGTCGTAAATAACTAAACTTACACCTTTTTACACAGTGCAACTATGACTTAAATCTTAAGTATAATATTTTTCAAAAAGAATAATAGTGAAATAAAAATATAGAAGTAATACTTATTTTATATATATATATATATATATATATATATATATATATATATATATCATACAGTATACTCGTAAATACGTTTTTTATTGAATAACTTGAAACATGAGAAACTGTACTCTTTAAAAACTATAAATTTGAAAAATAATCAATATTGAATTTGATTGTTTACTTGGCTGTTGATATTGAGTTTTAACATTTTTTATTATTATAATTTTTGTATTTTGTATATTTCAATTTCGAGAAGTGTTATATTAAAACAGATTTATTAGTTTGTAAGAATCATAATTCACAAAATACATAAAATACAAATGAATGGATGGAATTTTAGGTTACGTTTATTTTTATTTTGGAATGAAAGATAAACTTTCCTCTGATATTTAAAACTAAACTTTCATTTTGATGTACATAATTTAAAGAATAAGTGGTATATTGACTATGTTTTTTTTGTTGTACAATAACATTAATGAAAATGATTAAAATAAAATGAAAATATTTTATTAGAACGCAAAATACAAATAATTCTATTTTTTAAGAAAATCCCATCGATTTATAAATAAATGAATAGACTGTTGAATTATAAGTATCTGAATTGTAACTATAAAACGTGTTTTGTTAATAAAAAAAATTTAGTGTTTTATTTTAATTTTATAAAAATATTTTCTGGTAAATTTAAAGCTCTACTTTACAACAATTATTTGAACTTAAAAGTTTACTTTTAATTAGAATGATTTAACTGTATTGATAATATAAATATTTTTCCTTAAACAAGATATTTCACAAAATTTAAACCTTATTATAAAATTAAACATATTCTTTTATTAGAAATAATTATTCAGGTTATTTGTACAAAATGGTCTGCTAGGAGCACTGAATGGTGGGGACATCTATGGCTCAATCCTATGCGGAGAACACACTGATTGTTACAAGGGAGGCTGACGCACAATCAGCACTGAACCTGATGCAGTTAGCCCTGAACAAGATAGCAAGCTAGTGTCAAAGAACGGGACTGTCAGTCAACCCGGACAAGACAGAGCTCGTTGTCTTCAGTAGAGCACATAAGGTCGGGGAGTTGTTTCTACCCACCTTAGCAGGCAAAAGGTTGAGATCTGTAGACTCAGCAAAATACCTCGGGGTGACATTGGACAGGAAACTAAACTGGAAAATTTACCTCGAGAAGAAACAAGCGAGTCTCACTGCGTCTTTTTGGGCATGCAGCCGAGCATTCGGTAGTACTTGGGGGCTACGTCCCAGGACTCTAATTTGGCTCCACAAAGCGGTTCTCCTCCCCAGATTTGCCTACGCAGCTCTGGTGTGGTGGCCACGAGTGGAGCAGAAAGGGGCCAACAAGACCCTTGAAAGCGCTCGAGGACCGGTGATGAGAGGGCGGTGGGGGTTATGCGCTCAACACCGACGGCAGCTTTGGGCGTGCTGCTGGGTATACCTCCTCTTTACTTGGAGATCAAAGGTGCGGCCGCGGCCTCAGCGTATAGGCTGAAGGCGTGTAGCCAGTGGCGGCCGGGACCCAGGCATACTCGACTGCCCATTTTAGATGCGGAGCTCCTTGGAATGTCGGGGGACGCCATACCGGCCACCTACCAGTTTGGTAAACAGTGGAGGGTGACGATACCGTCGCGCGAGGAGTGGTCCGATAAGAGGGACAGCCTACCCGGCCATGGGGACGTATGGTATTCAGATGGCTCCAGAACGGGGGTGAGATTTGGAGCGGGATATTACTGCCGCAGGGACGGGAGGGGTACATTTATCCCTCTTGGACTGTATGCTGCAGTGTTCAAATCCGAGGTCACTGCTATTCTGGCATGCGTCCAGAGACAAAAGAACTCGGAGTTAGGGGTAGACGGATCACTATCTGCTCGGATCGTCAGGCAACACTGAGAGCACTAGCTTCTCATGCCACCACTTCAAGGTTGGTTTTGGAATGCAAGATAGCTCTCAGCAGACTGGCTTTCCAGAACGAGGTTCACCTTCTGTGGGTACCGGGTCATATGGGCATTCGAGGGAACGAAATAGCGGACAAACTGGCCTCATTAGGAGCCAGGTCCGCAGTGGAGGGGCCAGAGCCCTTCGTAGGGATATCGAGATGCTGGGTCAAGGGTGCCATTCGGGAATGGGTCGAGTCAGAACACTCAGAATGGTGGATAAAGATTGACGGTTGTCGTCAATCCAGGGTACTCTTAGGCCAGGTCCCAAATAAGGACTAGACCAAGAGAATCTATACAAGTGGCAGATCCTTCTCCCGGCTCCTGGTGTGAATTGTCACAGGACACGGGAGATTTACCACGAACATATACAAGACCGAAGGACGGCCGGAAAGTGTAGATGGTGTGGGGGGCAACGAGACCCCCATTCACCTCCTCGCGGAATGTCCGGCATGGGTCAATTTAAGGCGACGATAGTTTGGGGAGTTTTTCCTCACCGCGGCCGAACTAGCGTCTATAAACTCGGGCAGGCTGACAGGCTTCTGAAAGGAAGCGAGACTTCCCAAGTAGTTTTATCAAGTCAAGGGAAGGCATAATGGACCTCGAGTTTAAGTGCCGGGAGGCACGGTAGCTTTCTCCCCTCTCAAATATAACTTAACCTAACCTATTTATACAATAAATTACTACAATGTTGTTTCCCAAAGTCATTAAAAGTAATATATTTTTAAGTACATACTTATGTATCTTATGCTATATACTTTTTGTAAAAAAAATTGTTAAAAAATAATTTTGATATAATATATTATAGTATAGTATAATATATTATAATAAATTATAGTACGAATTTTATATACTTATAAACACAATGTTGGTTATTTGTCACATTTTTTTATAAAGGATATCTGATTATATTAATGATTTGTATTTGACATTAAATTGTTTGTTTACTTGAATAATCAATCGGAATGTTAAAGTTGTGAGTTCTATTCATTCTTTAAAATAGAAACATGTACAAGTTGTCTGGTAACAGATTTTCGCATAAAACTGTCCAGCGCATATATTCATCAATAGACGTCTGAATAGGCTAATGTAAATAATAACTTACAGGTAAACACAAGCAAACGTGGAAAAATAATACTTTCAAATAAAGTTTTATTGTATTTTTAAAGAGTCTCTTTTGAAGAATCATGTAGCTATGATTAATAATATTATTCTACAAGTAAAATAATTTTAAAAATTAATATTTTAATTTAATTCGAAAATATCATAAATAATGTTAATAAATAAAATACATTTAAAACACATTTTTTACAGGAAACTGTTAGCACTGATCTCAAATATTGCTTGAAATTGATTAACAAATATTTCAAAATTTAGTGAGTTAACTTTAACAACTATAAGCCATATCTATTTGAACATGTGGATGTATATTCAATCCATGACATAAGCATTAGGCGATGAATATCAATAATTTCAATTTTTTTAGTATTCGTTAAGCGTCAAGTACCGCCATACTTTCTAATTAAAAATATTTCTTGGCTAAATAGCATTTTTAATGCTCTTTTTTTGTATTGTTACAATGTTTTTTTTTATATTATACAATTACAAATTCATTAAGTATTTCCATGACAATAATAATTACTTAAGATTCAAATAAATATCATTAAAATATAATAGTATCGAAACGTAATAATTTTATTTACAATATGTAATAGAAAATAGTTTATATATATATATATATATATATATATATATATATATAAACTATTTTCTATATATATAAACTATTTATATTATAATAAAAGTAATAGCAACTAAAAATCATCTGTATGATATAGTGAAGTATGTAAATTATATATAAAACTAACTATTTTATCTTTAATATTAATTTTAATATATTTCTTTACTGAATAATTATGTGAAGAAAATTTCAAATATAAAAATTATTTTATGTTTATTTTTATAAATTAATATTCAACAATCGTATTTTTTTAAATACTATTCCAATCTGAAAAAAAGCACGAAGGTCGCTTAATAAGTACGGAAAAAAGCGAGTTGAACACCGTTTTTTGAAAAAAATCGATTTTATTTCTCAACAGTCTCCATTGAGGGCTGTACACTTCGTCCAGCGAGTCTGTAAAATATGCATTGACGGCGACGATGACTTTCTCATTCGACGAGAATTTCTTCCCACTGAGTCAAATTTTCAAGTTTGAGAAGAGGAAGAAGTCGCACGGGGTCAAATCTGGAGAATAGGGTGGATGAGGAATCAGTTCTAAACCTAATTCATGCAATTTTTCCATTGCGATGGTCGATTTGTTGTCGTGATGATAGAGCACTTTTTTGTGTGCCAATCTTGGCCGTTTTTGTTTCAACTCTTCTTTGAAACTGGACAATAATGTTGTACAATAGGCTCCTATTATCGCTTTTCCCTTCGTTAAGTAGTCGGATTAGGATAATTCCTTGGGAATCCCAAAAAACAGTGGATATCACCTTCCTAGCCTACAAAACGGTCTTCGCCTTTTTCGGCGCACTTTTACTACTCATTGTCAACTGCTTTCACTGCTGCTTAGACTTCCTGTGTGTAGTGGTAGATCATGCTCGTTTTTTTTTCATTTTTGCCGAAACTGCTACGATGCTCGCTTCAAACATCTGTAAAACGTGAATAAAGTAACGCTTGTACCAAACTTATTAAACGGCCCACATATATGAATGCAGATATGGTTAAGTAGAGTTTTAAATAGAAATATATTTCATTTTTAAGTTATTTATTTTAAGTTTTTTAAGTTATTTTTATTTATCAAAAATATGCTGTAATAAAATAACGTTCTATAGATTTTAATAACCCAATATCATCGTAGAGCACATGCACACACATACACACACACACATATATATATATATATATATATATATACACACATATTATATGTAGAGATAATTTTCATATTCATTAATATGCTTCATAAGATTATTTAAAGTCTATAATTATATTCATTTAATTTAATACAATAATAAACATGTTGAAAATTACCAACACATAAAGGGTTGGTTCCAATTCAAAACGTTGTGCGTATTACAGAGAATTTTATTAAATTTATTCATAGCTTCCTAATTACATAATTGAAGATATTTACCGAGAAAATAAATGATTTAAAAGTCGATGATGGAACATAATAACTTGCCTTCGGTCTCTTCCAAAACTGTTGTCTTTTATGAGTTCTGTCATAATTTTTGTTTTTGAAATACGATTTATCTGTAAAGTGGTTTCGAATGGTTGTTATTATTTTAATAATTAAATGATTAAGTGAATTGTTGTTAAATTTAACTTGAGATAATTTCTAAATACTGTCTCCATTTTATTGAATTATTTTTCGTCGATATACTATTACACTAAAACACTGTTTCTAATGGAAAGAAAATATATTTTGTTTTTATTCTTTATTATTTTAAATATAATTAAAACTAATAGAAAGTAATAGTTAATTACGACAATTATATATATGTATATATATATATATATTTGTGTATGTATGTATGTATTTATTTATATATAGTAGTTGATATTGGGGGTTTTTCAGCCATTTTTTAATTAAATATAAATTTTTAAATGTTCAATTTAAAATAAATCTAAAGCATATTAATATATTTTTAGTATTTCTGCATAAGATTTAATCATTAAAATAATGTTCTTTAAACATATTTTAATTTTTAAACAGTTTTGTAAATGGATAGCTATTGTTTTCAGTAAATTTGAATGGTTGTTTTGTCACTTTTTTAATTAAGTCCTCGACGTACGAATTATTTGAATTCCCATATGACCAAAGAACACTATTTTTCAGCTTAACAAACAAAAGAATATTTATACATTGCTAAATATTATAATTCAATACGAATAACCTAAATTAACAAAAAATAATTAAACAATAATTTAATAGTCCTGTAAAGTATGAAACTTTTCGAAAAATTCTTCTAAATGTAGAAGTATTTGACATTTTCCACACTACCAAGTTGTTTCTCTTCTTATATTATTTTTTGAGCACACGTGACATCTCTTTGCAGAATGTTGCTTTTTACCAGTGGAAGGTATATGTTCAGAAAAATGTGCCCTCACTCAAATAGCTCACTTGGCTTTCACTGTCACTCTCGTACAAATTCAAAACAGACATGTTTCCGAGTTCATTTCTATGGTTCATACTTTAACATTAATATATATATATATATATATATATATATATATATATATATATATATATATATATATATATAATTATTTAATTGTAATATTTGCTTTGTAGCTGCACTACATCGAATTAAATCTGCACATAAATATGAACGGGTGCTATTATCGAAATATTATAAATATTGGATGTTACAAATATCGTTCCAGTAATCCTCTCTCTCTCTCTCTCTCTATATATATATATATATATATATATATATATATATATATTTATATAATAGTTGAATCTTATTAGAGCAAGTATTATGGAATCAACTAAATTTTTTCGCTATTATCGTTACCCTTAAATTATTTACAGAGTATTCTAAGAAAAATTAAAGAACACTGAACTATAATCTTTTTCTATAAAAATTCCATACATGTAATTGTTAACTATATTCGAAGGTATTATACATGTAACATGTATTAAATAATTAATTAAAAATTGAATATCCATCACTTCATTTTTCATACTAATAAAATTTCATACATTTTTTATTAAACAATAATAATATACCTAACATCTTAACAGTATTTTATTAACGGATATGCAAAACACTTACATTCTATCTTTTCAAAAAAAAAAATGTAGTTTAGTAATAATTGGGCAAATAATATAATTCTTAGAGAAGATTAAATTTTCTCAGTATACCTATGAAATGAGCTAGTTATAAAAGTGACTTTATATAAAAATTTATATGAATTGAAAATCATATAAAATAATATTCTCCATGGTCGTGCCCTCGTTATATCCATTCTCGCAATAACTGAATTCGACTTTATATATATATATATATATGTTTGCCTGGTCGTTGGACTTTGCCTGCGACATATGTACATATATATATATATATATATATATATATATATATATATATATATATATATATATATTTATATATTTATATACGAGGGTCGTTTCATAAGTTTGGTAAATTTCTATGATGTGGCAGCACCATTCTAATTTGGTAACGTCACGGCTATTAAGTGACACTCTTCAGACTAGCATAAGTGTCACGTTGTTCACGTTTTACTGATGTTTGAAGCAAGCATTGTAGCAGTTGCTGCAAAAATGGAAAAAAACGAGCAGGCCTTTTCTCATTGATTCATCACCGTGGATGAAATTTGGATCAACCACAACACACCTGAGTCAAAGTAGTAGACAACGACTGGTAAAATGCGTCGAAGAAGGCGATGACCGTTTTTCGGCTGGGAAGGTGATGGCTACTGTTTTTCGGGATTCCCAACGAATTATCCTGATCAACTACATAAATAAGAGAAAAAAGATAACAGGAGCATATTATGCAACGTTATTAGACCGAGTGAAAGAATAGAGATGAAGCAAAAACGGCCAAGATTATCGCACAAAAAAGTATTCTTTCACCAGGACAACGCTCCGTCTCACAAATCGACCTGCACAATGATAAAATTGCACGAATTAAGTTTCGAATTGATTCCTCATCCACCTTGTCTTCCGGACTTGGCCCCTTGCGAATTTTTTCTCTTCTCAAACTGGAAAATTTCGCTCGGTGGGAAGAAATTCTCATCAAATGGGAATGTTGTCGTCGCTGTCAATGCATATTTTGCAAACTTACTCGGCCAAGTGTATAGCCCTGAATGGAGACTATGTTGAGAAATAAAATCATTTTTTCCAAAAAAAAAAATAGTGATTAACTTGCTTTTTTACCATGATTATCAAGCGACCCACATATATGTATATATTATTGTAAATTTATGGAAGGGAGAGGCATTAAATCGTTCAAACTGGAATGTTTTGGAAAAGGTCTTCATCCAGTAGTGAATTAATAGAGACTGATAATAATAGTGATGATGATGATAATATATATATATATATATATATGCATGCATTAAGTGTGAGGTATCGTACGAATATACAGTATATACTCGATGCTTGCAACACCAATATTTCGGTTGTATTTATTGTTCATAGAAAATTATATTTAATTTTATAAAATAATGTTATTTGGCAACATTATTTTATCACATTAGTATTAAACATGTTTTGAAAAAATCGTTAATTAGACGTCTCGCTTTCCATAAAAATAAATAAGATGATATCGACCGTGTTTCACAGAACTAATATTGTATCCGTAATTAAATTCTCTTTATAAACAAAAGACGTTTAATTAAATCCAATGAATTCCTTTACAAAAGTTTTATACAAATTCCTAAAGAAAAACATGCAGTTAGCGTGATAGAAACACACGTTGTGTGTATTATATCACGTTTAACATTTACAACGAACACCGACTAAACACCTGGGAGTTGTATAAGAAAATTAAAAAGCAAACACAGATTACGTCTTTTCAGTTTTATTAAAAGAAATAGTCGTAATTTCTTGAGAGTGTATTATCTGGAGACTGCAATTTTATAAAATGAAGCTTATTCGAGTTGATTCTCGCAGGAAAACTACTGTTATTTTTTTATTATTATTCTAATACTCAATTCAAGACCTTTTAAATTATACAGTGTACTATATCTTGGTTTATAAACGGTTTTTCAGTTATATATATGTGTATATATATATATATATATATATATATATATATATATATATATATATGTATGTGTGTAGTGAAGGGCACGTTTTATGAACACTAGTGTCTGAGATCACGTACAAAGTTAGTTGAGCATTTGAAATATTAAAATGTGTAATGTGTAGTATTTTGTGAAATATAGTTTTTAATATCTATTTTGGGAATATAATAATTTAAATTTTAAATTAAAAAGGTACATTATCTTTCCAAGATATAAAAGCAATTGGTTTACTGCCCGAAAGTGAACCATAGTTCGCTATATATACAAAAATGTATCTACAGAAACATATGGAAGATAGTTTGAAAATTATTAATGTGTGTATTATTTTCTAAGGTTCTGTTTATGTTTCAAGACAACTAACTGATACTTGAATTTAAATTGATAGTTGTATCAGATTTTAGACATCTCACATTATATACAAATATATTATCCAAATATATTTGAAAATACAAACACAAATAAATTATTGTACGAGTAATTACAAAAATTCAATTGTATATTTTAATATAAATATAACAGATTTTTTTTAAAGAATTTTCTATGTATATCATATTACATTATATGTTGTTACTTTTTGTGTATATATATATATATATATATATATATATATATATATATATTTATATATATATATTTGTATATATATATTTGTATATATATATATATATATATATATATATATACTACAACTATCAGCAGCTGAACACAAGACTTGTTATACAAAATTTAAAAGCGAACGCGGATTACATCTTTCCATTTTCTAAAAAAACAAGATTTTTCACATTTTAATGCACTGAAAATGATAACTTACTTGATCTATAAAAAATGTTATTTTTTAAAATGAATTAAATTTGACATAATTGTTTTTAAAAGCGATGTTAGTAATATTCCAAACAATAACTCCCAAGTTCCCTTAATAATCTGTTGTACTAAGGTAATAATCATTTTTTTCAATAGACACACAGGCACACACAGACACACACATATATAAGAGGTCAGAAAAATTAATTAATGCGACCGATTTTTTTTCTCGGCCTGTGGTAACACTGCGAACCTGTAACTCCGCCACCGTAATAGCAGATCCCTACTCTCTCGATTGAGACCTTGACCACCCTCGTACGATCATTTCTTCGCCAGCTGTTTAGTGTTATGTAACAACGCGCGAGTAGTGCATGTCACGAAAATGAATATATATATATATATATATATATATATATATATATATATATCGCTCAAGATTGTCTCGAGCAGGTTGAATGTGATCCTACTCTTCTCGATTGAGTTATTACTGGTGATGAAAGTTGGTTCTTTCAATATGACCCCGAAACTAAACGACAAAGCCAACAGTGGCTGTCCCCTGGAGCACCAAGGCCAAAGAAGGCGAGAATGAGCAAGTCCAAAGTGAAAACCATGTTGATTTGCTTCGTCGACAGCAAAGGGGTGGTTCACAAAGAGTTCGTACCACCTGGACAAACCGTAAATCAAGTATTCTACCGCAATGTGCTCGAAAAATTACGAAAAAGGGTGCTCAGAGTGCGTCCAGAGATCGCGAAGACTTGGGTTCTGCATCACGACAATGCTCCCTGTCACAGTGCGTTCAGTGTCTCTCAGTTTTTGGCGTCTAAAGGCATCGCAACGTTACCACAACCGCCCTATTCACCGGACATGTCACCCTGCGACTTTTTCCTATTCCCTCATATGAAAAAATTCGTCAAAGGTCGACATTTTGACTCCGTTGAAGGTATCCAAGAATCTGTGACGAGGGTACTCGGAGAGGTCCCACAAGAAGTGTTCCAGAATTGTTACGAAAACTGGAAAACTCGCTGGAATAAGTGTATAGATGCGGGAGGGGACTACTTTGAAGGGGATCGCAGCGATGTACCTTAATTTTTAAATATACTCGATTTTTGAATTTTGTCGCATTACTTAATGGTCTGACCTCGTGTATATATATATATATATATATATATATATATATATATATATATAACATATAGTAAAATCGTTATATCAGCTATATGTTCGTTTTAATCAAGTTCAACTGTATATTGTTAAATATGTTATATTTCTTTGTTAATAATAGCATGTAACAATATTAATTTTTCGAAATTAAATTGTCTGATTATTTTTAAGCATATATTATCTAAACCGTCCATTGTATTTATATTCTGGTAAATAAAAATGTTTATAAGTTTTCGTTATAATCATTAATACCCAACATATGTATTCATTCAATAGTGATTATTTTATAATTTAAATATATGTTTACTGGTGTTGCAAATTCGCCTGTTTGGGTTCTCCACAGCAATGAATTTCTAATTAAATGTACATATTTGAATGCCAATATTTTTTCTGTTCCACTCTATTATTATAATTACTAGTTCATAGTATAAACGTATATTTTGTTTTCATATAATTACTGTATTTGTACAGCGCGAATGTATCTTATCAAATATTACACATCAAATCAGTTCATTTTGAAAAAAAGTAATGATAACAAGTTAAAAAAGAACGTATATATCGAATAGAATATTTTTTGCACGTTTATTTTGTATTTTAAAGTATCGGAGTTTATTGGTTAAATGAATGGTTTTTAAATATGTGTTTGTAAATACTAATATATTTTTTGTTATAAATTCTAACTTTTGTAAGTATACTGTTTATTATTCGATTGCTTTCATTTCTTAAGAGTTGTTTTAATTTTTGCTTATGCGTATTTCAGTCGTAATGTTGTTGTGTTTAAACCCTATAGGTAAAAAAACCCAAAAGCGTTACTATATAAATATACATCTGAAATCAAAACAAACAGTAAACAATAGTTTTTGATTATTTAACCCTTTGCACTAAAAAATTTTTTTTGGTTCCCTATTCAGAAATTTTGTTGAGAAAGTATCTATTGATAAATTTATACAATTGGCTGCTGTGTTAATGATTGTAAACACAAGATATTTGTTTGAAAGGCCTGAAAAATGATTTTGTGAATTACTATTAAAGCATTTTATTAAGGGTGTTTATATGGCTTTGTACACAAATTTCCTCGCGCTAAGAACTAATTCACTAACTTATATAATAATAAATAAATATTCATAATAAAACCTCAATGCATTAAAATTGTCTAATTTTTGTTTACATTTAGTAAGCTTAAATGAAACTTTAAATGCTTTTTAAATTATTAAATTTCAATCTTATTGTATTGTAACTAAACTAACAGAAAAATAATGGAAAAAATTTAAATTGATAATTTGCGTTTGAAATATATTAGAAGTTATTTTATATAATATTATTATACTGAGAAAATTAATTAAAAATATTAAAACATATCATAGTGTTAATAAAAACCATTCACAAATAAAAAAAAAATTAGTAATGTATATATATATATATATATATATATATATATATATATATATATAACTATTGTAGAACAAACAACTGTTATAATTTATTATACTTGTAAAAAACTGGAATTAAATAGTTGTTCGCACTAATAATAAATATTAAATTTTAAAAGTCTGTAGTCAGTCAGAGCAAATAAAATATGTTAGATTGGGGATCAGTACTTCTCAGTTTTCATTGGATCTTCTTATATATTAATGTTTAAAGAAAGGGATACTGTCCTCTTAGGTCTCTATTATATCTATTCTACTACTGTTTTATTTATTCTACTACAATCGATTTTGACTTTTAATCCAACTTCTAATATTTAATGATATGATGTTTCCGGGCTTGATAAAATGCGTTTTTACGATTGCAGATAAAAATCATCGAAAATAATGTTTTTACAGTAAAATTAATGGAAAGTATAATTCTTTGAAATAATTTTTTGAAACTGTCCCGACTTTATCTACCCTTATCTGATTTGATCAGATTTGGTTTTACCATATCAGACCTGACTTGAAACCAAATCTATAAAAAGCAGATAATAGATTTAATATATATATATATATATATATATATATATATATATATATATATATATATATATATATATATATATATGTATGTATATATATATATATATTATATATATATATATATATATATATATATATGTATGTATGTATATATATATATATATATATATATATATTTTCATTATGTGTTATTAGTAAATAAGCAATAGGCATTCAAAATTTATTGGATTTTTTGAATATATTTATGATAATTTTTAAATTAGTAAAATAAAACTATATACTTTTATCATTGGACAAATATCTTGAAGGTGAATAATTACTACCTTATTACTAATTTTAACCTAGCACTGATTAAGACATTAGATACATATCCAAAACGATTACTATTTTTTTTTTCATATTTTCTCTATTTCTATAAACATACGGATTTTAATATTTGATTAATTTTCTATAAAGTAATTTAGGATATAAAAGTTATACAAAATTTGTTAATTAATTAAAAACCATGATTGTAGTTTATACATCTAAAATTGAAAAAATCGTGGTAGTGATAGGTGTTGTACACTCTCAAATTTTCGAAATTATTTTTCAGATTATACTTTAAAATAATTGTCTTTCGAAATATTGTACTTTCGAATGTATAATAAAATCATCACAGATATAAAAACAATGACAACTTAAAACAGTGATTGTTTTAAATATTCACCAAACAGATTTTATTTACAACGAAAAAGAATTTAAACAAAACTTTCATATTTGTATAATATGAGATTTTACAAGAGGAAAAATCGCAATTTGTGTTTGTATAATATTTATGTAGATACAAAGTTTTATATGACTTTTATTTTCAAAGCATACCATTGCTCGTATGTTTTAAACAAACAAGTCTGTACTCCCCGGTAAAGTTACAATTATCGGCCGGTTTCAAATTAAAATAAAATACTTTTTTTTTACAAATAATACACTGGTCACATTATTGAGTTTTATATCTATCAGTGAAATCGCAACAAAATAAATTAAACCAATTAACTAACTAAACCATGTCATTTGACTGCGTTTAAACACAATTTAATGAGTACAATCGGATGCATAAATAACATTACGCTCGGCTGTAAATAAGCTGATACGGTAGCGCGGTTTCCATGGGCGGGTTTTCGTCTCGTCGATTGTACTACAGGCTCTGCTATAACTCACATATAACATTGCTAAGATACTTTTTCATTCGGCTACATTAACGATTCGTGTTACAAGCATACAAGTGTTTACAACATTATTTGTCAAAATAGATAAAATTATAACTGTGGCATGTATACGATTTGTATCGTTCATTATTTTGTCAATGAGTTCTTTTAATGATCGATTTCAGTTGAATATTTAATCAGAATATGGGTTTCACGCATTTATTAATGGAACTAATTTGAATAAACACGCCGTTTTATTTCACAAATTTGAAACGAGTCGAATATATTGAAGTAATAATGTTTCCTCTGCTTTCGGATTGCGTTCTTTTTATTTATTTACGAACTGTAGGATGTTTGAAATTACGAATTTAATTAAAAATAGATTTTTAAATTAAACATAACACTTGTGTAAATGTTTCTCCATTTGATTTTTTTTCGGTGATATATATATATATATATATATATATATATATATATATATATATATATATACGTGTGTGTGTATATATATATAATTAGATAAATTATTTTTAAAATTAGGTTCTGTGAACTTATATTAAATGTATTTTAAATATTTTAAAAGACAAAAAAATTATGATCAAATGGAATATAAAAGATTATTATTAATATTTAGATAAACTTTTAGGACATTATACGCACCCCTCTTGTGTATATATATATATATATATATATATATATATATATATATATATATATATATATATATATATATTCTCAAGAATATATATTTTTTTGAAGAATACGAAAATTTTAATCTTAATTTTAATTAATTTCATTTTTTATAATATACTAATCAACATTATTTTAAATGTCACACCACATAGATGATTAATGATGTACATATGTGTGATATTATTTGAATTTAGGTTTTTCTATAAAATATTTCTCTACAAAATAAAAATTTAGTAGTAGTATAGTAACTTGATAATTCTGTATGACTATGTCAATTTCTCAACTGAAAATTACTTAGAAATAATTTATTCCAATATTTCTAGAGGGAATTTAACGCTTTAAAGCCGAGCGTGGATCTAGAAATACATTAATGTTTTCCAAAGGAACTATGGTACAGAGCGCTATCTTTTGGATGATGTATTGAAAGGTCACTAATATCTTTCTAATGAAACTAAATTTATAACTTTCTTTCATTAAAAAAAATTACAGTCGTCCAAAAATCAGAAACAACGCATTTTTTTCATTCGAAACTTATTAAAATCATGAACTTGAGAATTTGATTGAATGACAAAGTTCATCGTTGAATGAAAGCGTATAAAAAATTTCTAGACTCTACGTCCAGGTACAAGATGTGACTGATGTGGAACCGTTTTGTACACACTTGATTGTTTTAAAAATTTCCACACCAATATTAATGTTTTTTATGAAAATTTTCAATTTATGTAATCAGTTTATTCCCTTCCAATTATATGTTTACATTCAAGTGATTTATATTTCCCCGAATATTATCAACGATTTTCCACGATATATCAGATATATCTGAAATTTCTAATGGTTAATCTGAATTAACATATTTTTTCTTCAATCGATAAATTTGCAATTTTTATTTGTTTATGACAAAAGAATGTCCAATTAATCGAAAAATACATGCTAAAAAAATTTACCACCCTTTCGCCCTCCCGGGCTCCAAAGAGTTTAAAGTAACAGATATGTGTCTTATCAGGAATTTAGTTGAATTATTGACTACATTAAAAATAACTATTTTAGTTATTATATTTTATGAAAATCAGAAGACTAGACTGAGGTAATTTTGTAAATGTTATTTTTTTAATTTAGTTAAAATAATATCTAACGTTATAGGTAAATAAATACTTTTTTTTCTGTAGAATTTGATAAAGTTTCACATAAAAAATGTGGAATAAACTTCATTCTACTAATATTAATTAAACAATTAAACAAAGCACAAGTTTAACAAAGTACAACAATAGTACAAGTACGCATAAAAAAGTATAAGTTATAAAGATGGTTCTGGTGCTCTTCGTCGTTTTATTCACTTGCGTTTGTATTCTGTACTACTAGTTCCGTCACATTCTCATCTACAGATAGATTTCATAGACTTCTCAATTTCTAAAATTTACTTGTGGATAGTATATGTCCCAAAACTAGTTGTGGAGTGCAAATAGTCAGGTGATTCCAAGGTACAAAAACTACTATGAATAAATATTTAATAGACATGGTTATTAAGTACAATTAGAGGTGCATTCTGTTGAAATTAATTTCACCTTTACGAGTTTACTCCAATGACAAAAATGCCATATGATGAAGATTAATATTTTGGCACAATTATACTCTGCACTGTCGCTATATTCACTTTAACAAATTAATTTCTTCTTATACATCGCATTTTTTTCTTATAAAAATGTTTAACAATAGAATATTATTCATTTAAATTTTGGAATATGCATCCATACCTCGGTTGTGATATTGTCTTCAGTGCACAGGGGAGTTAAATTTTAATATTTTTCCATATTTCTACGCTCGAAAAACAACTAGAATCGAATGCTATGCGCATTTGATTCTAATTGTTTTTCGAGCCCAAAATAAAGTATGAGCAAGTATCTACTTTAAAATTTGACGAGAATAATATTTTTTGGTGTATGGAGTGATTCACTTGTAGAATTTGGCGTTTTAGGTCATGTTTTTTTTATTCTCAAATTTAATTTAATAATAAAGTAGAATATTCATTTTTAAATAAGCTATTGTAAAATTTATGAGAACAAATTTTGCATTATCTAAACCAAACCTGCAGAACATGATGTATCATGTAGTAACTTCAAAAAATAATATTTATTTATACAAAAATCGTAATTGTAAGAACAATAATAATTAATTTTATGTAATTAATATATAATTAAGTTTATTACTTTTTATATTAAAATATATATTATAATTAATATACAAAAAGCAATATATATATATATATATATATATATATATATATATATATATATTTAAATCTGTCTTCACAAAAAAAACACACTTTGTATTAAGTTATATTGTGATCTAGATATTTTTTTATAATCTAAATAAAATTAGATGACATGAACTTATTCTTATACTAGCAAAGTCTTAATAAAATATTAAGACCAAGCATAGCAAAGTCTTAATAAAATATTTTTTCCTTAAAGGGTACCTTGAATGTACAGTACAAATGTCAATTAATCATTATCTTGATAACATCAATAAACTTTCATAAATAAATATTAGTTTCTTACTTTTTTATTCATATTCAAAACATTCATAATTGTATATTTTTTTTTGTATTTAACAATATAAAAGAGACTCACATTTTTAACTAAGCGGTTTACTTATAAGAAATATATCATACACGTCATCACATGAAACGAATATATTTAATACTTTTAACGTCAATTTATATAAATTTACATAAATGGACGTAATATAATACGAAAATGTTAAAATATGATAGAGAATCTTTAAAGCTAAACACCGTACAGAGTTGTTTCTCATCTGTCATGAAATCTCGTGCTGGATCTGCTCTGTTAGACGCTTCAGTGACGTGCGCCTCCTCCTCGAGGAATGCTTTTATGGAATTTTTAAATCTAACTATAGCCGAGAGCGTAGTTCCGTTTTAAAAGATTCCTTTTAATCGTTTTGTGGCTTTTAATGATATGCCGGCTGTTACATGGTCATACATACATATATATATATATATATATATATATATATATATATATATATATATATATATATATATATATATACATTTAAACATAATTGCATATAAGATTATATTTAGTTTTATTTTCTTAATAAATAACTCAAAATTCGATTTGTAATTAATAGATGATTATGAAATATGATCGTTTTTTGTGATGTCCATTTTTATTCCATCCGGTAATTAATTTGTATCCAAGTCGTTAATATATATTATATAGAATTAATTACTGTGTAATAGTAATTATAAAAAAATCCCGTATTAGATGTTATCAGGTAATTTCATTATCCAGACTGAATTCACTAACGTGACTTTTTAATTCATCCTTTAATAAACGTAAACAGTGTTTTAAAAGTATATATGACGATTATACACAAATTAGAAATAAATTAGAAGCAAAATATTTTATTTGTTAATAAAAAAACTCAATTTAATAGATATTAATATGCTATTAAAAACGGGATATCGTTTATTTACATCATAATTACATTAATAATAATAATATTAATTTTTATCAAATCTGCGCATCTATTTTTTTCAATTGTATACAAAAAATGATGACGAATGATTTTTCGTTTAGTCGTTTATACATACATATATGTATATATATATATATATATATATATATATATATATTCGTATATATATATATATATATATATATATATATATATATATATGTATATATATATATATACATAGCCAAGTTTTTTTTGTGAGGTAGATACGTTCCACAGAAAGCCGAAAATAAAAAAAATCGCACAAAAAAGAAATAACTGACATTGAAAAATTAGTGATACGTTCCATAATTTTCTAAAACCGCATAAAACCAAAGCAATGACTTAAAATACACCCAAAATCGTATAAAAATAGTTTATGAAAATTCAAGAAAATAAGACTGCTTAAAAATTCTTTCGAAAATCTGAAATAAATTAATATAAAACTTAAAATAACTGTTTAATTTTATTGAAAAGTAACTCATCAGAATTATCGTCACTATCTGACAATGTTCGGCACCATTTGAGAACTGGTGCGACATCACTTTCATCGCTACAACAGATAGTCAGTGCATCAGATCTGTATTATGAAGACAATGCTTCTTCACAAACAGAATTAGGCTCAACTTCACCCCTGTTCTGTGTTACTATTTTTTCTCTGACAATGTTATCAATGATTGAACTTTGCGATGATGATTTTAGTAATTTTTTATGGAGTTACAATTCTTGAAATACAATTCTTCAGCTCATTTTTGAATTTGAAGGCTTATTTAGAATTTATGTCATGAACAAGAAAATGATTTTCCCAATTTACTGCAATGTTGAAGACTTTCACGAATTATATTTGCGACAGGTTTAGTGATAGGTTTTTCTTCCGCTCCACTATCATTTTTTGGATTTTCGATGATATCTAAAATTATACCAATAATATCATCGTTACTTAAAGCATTGTCCATAAGTAATTTGCTGACATCATTCTGGCTAAAGGTATCAAAACCTTCCCCGCCAATTTCATGTGCCAAAATAATGATTTCATCTGATACATTTTACTTAATGGTATCGATATAAAAAAATATAAAAGTAATATGCAATCAGTGAAATATCTAAAATAATTATTAAATATCTTCATGAGTTAATTTAACTTAATTTTAATTTTTTATGTTCTTATTTCTTTTTTTCATTATATACATTATACATATATATTCTTAATTTCTAAATAGTTTGTTAACATACAATTAATTATCAGTGGAAAATAGATTCTGTTTTATAATTATAAGCGTATTTTAATTACACATAAACACATTCATACACACACACATATATATATATATATATATATATATATATTCACACGTGAGTATTATAAATAATAAGTTTTCATTCAAAGATTTAAATTGAATATTTTCGATTAACTATTCAACTTCAACGTCTGCACACTACACAATCTTTGAACTTTACTAATTACTTAAAGCTTTAATATTTTAAATCGTCGTTATAGAACTGTGAATTATCATTAAAATTAAATTATCCGTTAGTATTATTTAATTATTTTCATTACTCTCTCTTTCCCATTGTTTGTTTATCTATTTATCTTTCGGTCCCATTCTCTTTATCTCTGTCGTATTTACACACACGTACGTTCAACAGTATATAATTGCGTACCGTTTATATTATGCATCGTTTTAGTATAATTTGTAGTCATTCAAGTGAAATATTACACATTTGTCAAGTCAATTGTTATTAATTAAACTGTCGAATTAAATTTACTATTTCTGACCGTTCTGTTTAATTAGAACGTCAGTGATTAATATCACAGCGAGTCTGTACTTTACAAAAATTATACTAGTGTTAATTAAAGACGTGGAAAAGTATAACTGCACAATGGTTTCTTGACTATGGCACATACACACACACACACACACACACACATATATATAGTTTGAGCCGCAACATGCAACTAAAAAAAATGAGATGTGTTGTAATTATTTGTTCGGATGTAATTATTGAATACCCTTCACTGTTGTTAATTTGTGTTCACTATTATTACATATATACGAGTGAACTTTAAGAAAATAGACAGCATACTTATTTATTTATTTCTATATTTACATTCGCATGCATTACATATTATATGTGTATATATATATATATATATATATATATATATATATATATATATATATATATGTATATATATATATATATATGTACACATATGTATGTATGTATGTATGAATGTATGTATGTATGAATGTATGCGTGTGTGTGTGTGCCTGCGTGCGTGCGTTTGTGGATGTGTGTGTGTATGTGTGTGTGTATGCATATGTGTTTTCTACCTACACTCCCATACAGACATGAAACATGGGTTCGCAATGCCAAAATAATGCAACAACTTAAGACTGTGCAGTATGGAAATATTGAGAATAACAATTTGACAACGTTGAGAATAACAAGAAGAAATAAGAAAAGAATAGGATGGATACGAAAACAAACTGAAATTATAGCTATAATAAGAAGAGGAAGAATTTGAAATGGAAATGTGCGAGACATATCGCAAGAAGAGAAGACAGAGTCGACGGATAAGAGAAATTATTGATTAGAAATCAAGAAAAATAAAGAGGCTTAGAAAGAAACCAATGAACAGATGGGATAAGGATATAAGAAAATTTATTGGAAATTTATAGAAAGCAGACTCATTGAATCGTTGAAGAGACCTTTATTCAGCAGTGAATAGAAAGAGGCTATTAATGATTATATAAAAGTTTACACACACACACACACATATATATATATATACACATATATGTACATATATACATACATATATATATATATATATATATATATATATATGTATATATATATATATATATACATACATATATATATATATATATATGTATATGTATATATATATATATATATATATATACATGTACATATATATATATATATATATATATATATATATATATATATATATATATATATATTGAAATGAGGGATTGAAGTTATTAGCTAACTTCTAGTGTTCAGTCATATAAATTATTTATTAAATTATTCTTATTAATTTATGTAAAGTGAAATTTTACAATTTATTTTTATAATGCGTATATTAACTGTTATTCCTTATTGGTTGTTTAATTGTTGTTTAATTGGTAGGAATTTCTATATCTCATAAATTAGTAAACAATATTAAATTATTTTTTTAAGATTTAACACTAGTCTTAACAAAAGTCAATTTAAGAACAAAATACTAGTTAAAGAAAATCAATATTAAGAATATATAAATCACGATTAGAAAAAAAGTTACGAACGCACAGTTTTTCATATATTAATAAGAAAAAAAGTTCGTGGCATCGAATCGTGTTAGTTTGCAACATCGACACTAGGGTGAGATAAGCATTAGAGCAAAAATCTGTCAAAGTGCAGCATCCATCTATCTGTCGTTTAAAAGAGAGAATCAGTCTGTTTCATCGGCGCACCTATTACCAGTAAGTAAGGCAGATACGGTTTCAATTAACGTCTGCCGGAGCGGAGCGCGTGTTGGCTGCCGGCTTACCACAAACCATAGTCATCATTTCACTCCCTCCAGTCCGAGCACAGAAAGCGAGTACGGTCCACGGGGATACATCCGTCACATATTGTCACCCCCGATACACGGATAAGGCGGTCCCGTTCATTAGACATAACGCCTGACGTACTAAATTCAGGACCCGCTGATTGTCACATGTGCATTTGTGGTGCGTTCCGAGGCTGATTATCAAGATAAGCGACACGCACAGAAGATGGAGTCATACAGAACCGCGTTTCACTTCTCGCTCGTGCATTCTTTGATTCAACACTATTTATAATTGTTGTTATTCGACAAGGGAACCGTTTGAAAACGAGCGCAAAATATTTTCGAAACAATTTTAATGAGTTCCAGGTCAGAACGGGATTTTTTTAGTGACCTTTAGGGTGTGATTTCGCCTCTGACATTTCGTATGCATGCCACTGATTTGAAATAATTACTGCACTGGGGTTGAAACAGTGGGGGATGAACTGATGGATGATTAATTAGAAATGTGCTGTCGATACGTCGATATCAACTCTCTCCATGTGGTCTAATCAAAATAGTACATATAATTTTACGGAGCGTTAATGAAGCTTTTGCACGTAAAACATGTCTAATTTCAACATTTCTATATTTGGACAGGTTCGACATGATCGTTGCCACCATTTTTTTTCGTATATTGAATTTTTACGTATACCACTCTATTGACATTAAACTGATAATTTTTATTTAAGTTTTAGCGATAATGTTTAATTAATCGGTGTCGTTAATAATTAAAAATGAATTAAACATGGTACGAATTGGAAACCTGTTCTCGAATTGCATTTGACAGCTGTGTTCATAAATTCATAAATTAATTTTAATATTTATATTTTCCATTAAATGAATATAATTGTATTACATATAATTATTTGTACTTGGTTTTGAAATAATATTAATTAATTTAATACTAAAATGTTTTATTCATTGATAATTAATCTAAAATGACACTAACATCAGTGTGCATGTAAAGAAATATATAAATACACACTTATAAGTTTTAAAATGAACATCATTCGTACAGAGTACAGAGACTAACTACTGATTGATACAAAACTGAAAATATATTAATTTAAGTCAGTTATACTTGAATTTCTGATAAATTTAGTCTTTATTGAAGACATGTAAAAGATAAAACACAATTTCAAATAAATATTGATGGTATATGTAATTATAATATACATTAGATGTATAAATTAATTTGGTGCCTTTTTTATAGAAAATGAATGTTTGTGAAAAAATGGAATAAATTTTTTAATCCTCAAAATATCACTCATTAATTTGAACAACTTTGCTCTATCTTTCGACTAACTGTTGAATCTCTTGTTGAAAAAAATATGGCGGCTTAAAAATAAGTCGTAATGCATTTTTGAATCTCTTCCACTTTTTTATCATTTTTTGCGTGTTTTATGCGTCACAACACTTTCCTCCAAAGCTGAACAAATTATTTCCACGACGTCGTCAATACTTTTTTCAACTGGAATACGAAAAGTTCGTAATGCCTAATATGCTGCTTTTCAGACGCCATTGTGTACATTGCTGTTTTGTGAGATTATGCCAACTGTTTCGACATGATATATAGTGCTTTTAAATGTTAAGGTTAGCATTTCAAAATCCTAAAACGACGAGAATATATTTTAATTTCAGAGTTATGATTGATTCAGTTTAAAGACACAGAATAATTTTACACCAAACATATACGAGAGTTGATCATTTGTTCGTTGAATGAACACAAAAAAATTAGGCCTCATGTGACAGTTATTCCTTTTCAAAATGTTCTCCTTTGAAATGTATGCACTTTTGGCACCATCTTATCTATTACTCTATTTGAAAAAAAAACAAGGACGACATTTTTTGTAATCCTTATTATATTTTAACTACTTTCCTTGAGAATTTTCAGTGAGAAAAACTCAGTATGAAAAAATACAATATATTGAAAAATGGACAAACCAATCACTAACTCTTATTCTCTCAACAAGATTTTTTGGCAACTATTGTACTTAATTTCGGAAAATAATTCTAATTATCATTCGGCGCACTTATATACATAACCATAAACACAATGAAATAATTTATTATTGTTTTCATCTGTGAGAAAATCTATGATTAACTTAAATTAAACTGTTCATCGAAGTCAAAATTAAATTAAAGGAGAACCAAAATAATCTTCATTGGTTTTCATTTTGTCCAGTCATCAGATAGTGAATCTAAAAGTTTTCCGATATTTATAATTTTCATTTTTACATATAGTTAATCAATTCAGTGTATTTTTTATAATAATTTTAAATAAAATATTTCGCACTGATAACAAAATAAAGTCAAACTAATTTAATAACATATTTTACTAGATATTAAAAATATCTTGATATTTAATAACAGTATTATTTATATTAATTTGAGCTATTATCCTTAAATTTTTAAATATGAAACAAAAGTAAAATGTATTCTATAATTAATTGAAGAATTTATATGCAATATTATTCATCAGTTTATTATTTACTGTTATTAATTAATATATATCTCTCATACTGGAGAATAGGTATTTAATATTTTATAATAATGCATATTAATGTATTTTATTTATGTATTTATATAAGATCTCATTTACAATTTATAGTTTATATTTATTGACATATTTAAAAAAATAATAAATAGAGAGTAACAAAATATCGTTTACTTTTGCTAAAATTTAATTTAAAATGCCACAAAACTTTAATATATATTTGTGTAAATTGAAATCCCATCAAAATATATTATCATACTGTTTTGATATACCTTATATATTTTTGTACCTTTTATGTTTGGTTCCCTTAATATTTTATGTATGAATTTGTATCGAAGAGATAGGCTTTAAAAGTGAAGGACTGAAGTTATGTGCTTAGCGATACGGAAATCAACCATTTTTTACTATACAAAACTGACTTCATATAATACAGATTCACACAACGTGTCATTTTTTACAACACATTCTTAGCGCTGTGAATGTACCAACTTCAAACATGCATGCATATATATATATATATATATATATATATATATATATATATATATATATATGTATATACATGCATACAAATTTACACAAGTGTATCCGTATTTTACTTTCCTTTAACATTTATATTCCTGACTGTATAAAAATATGAGATGATTTTTTTTGTGGTATACTGAATATTCAATAGTGTTCTGAAAAATATAAAATGCTATGTGGCCTAAAAAGAAAATGTACAAAATATAAATTCTCAGATATTAAGAATATTGAACGAACTTATCACCTGCTACCAAATCGATATTCATACATTTTATATAATATATATATATATATATATATATATATATATATATATATATATATATATATATATAAATACGTATGTATTTGTTATACATGTATCAAATTAAAATGATATAAAAATATAACAATTCATTAGTAATACATAAGAAACAATTAATAGAAATAGTTTGAAATCTGAATTTAGAATATTATCTTTTTTATTATCATTTTCTAAATATTCATTATTCAAATATCTCTCTCTCTCTCTCTCTCTATATATATATATATATATATATATATATATATATATATATATAATAATAATAATAATAATGTTCAAAACTATTAAAATTAATCATGTTGATGCCTTTACTGTGAATAAATACATATAATAAATTTATAAATAATTGCATAAAAATCTCTCTAATTTTTTTATGATTTATGTAATGATTTTTTTATTTAAATATACTAATAGAATATATATATATATATATATATATATATATATATATATATATATATTACAAAATAAATGAATGATATGTATTTGTATATATTTTTTAAACATTGCAGTGTTTAATTGTGTTATAGTAAATAAGTTTTAATGATTGTTTAACAAATATTACTTTAATTTAACAAACAGCAGTGTTTATTGCTTTAATTACGAAATAAAATATCGAATATTGAATTTTAAACCAAAGATGTATATATATATATATATATATATATATATATATATATATATATATATATATATATATATATATATATTAGTTAAGATTTCTCGAGAGTTTTCATTTCTCAAGAAAAGAAAAATTGACTTTTTATTATTCTCGAAAATTCTCATATAATATCTAAATAACATTTGCCCGTTTAAATTCAGTTTAAAAGGTTATATTATAATGGAATATCACTCTTAAATACTGAATTCATATATTTCATTTATTATTTTAACACAAAATATAATGTGTAGATAAAAAAATAATTGCAAAACCAAATTTATTGCGTTTATTGTTCAACTTTGAAATAATTTTTCAAAACGCGTAACGCATCTAAAGTAGTATTGGCCGATCGATTTTTCTTCTTAGTAACCAACTCGTTAACAATAGAAAAATTACGTTCATTTTTTGCAGACAGTCTTTTTGTGGACAAAACATCTTTAAGTACTTCCAAATTTCTTGTTCTTGTACCCGTTGTTTGAAATATATGAAATTATTATTTAATAGTCTGATATTTTTCAGTAACACTAGACTTCACTTCTCTCACACTTTCTGTTATAGATAAATGTAATTTTTTTTGGAGAGGCAAGTCTTCATTTCCATTGATTGGAACTTCATAAATATCTTCTTTGTCAGTATCAAACTGTTGACAACTAGCAACTAATTTATTTAAGATTTCTTCAAGAATTTTTTAAATTTAATTTTTTTGAGAAGTCTAAAAAATATTTTTTTTCTTCGCAAGCTGGATTTTGTAAAAATTTATGAAGAGATATGATGTTATTGTTACTTTTTTTTATTTATTTCTTTTTTAATTAAAACAAGAAGCTCCTTACTTAGTCCGTTGTTAACCTTCTCTAATCAGATATAATGTATAATTTCGATATTGATTCCAAAAAAAACAAATTTCTGAAGAAATGAGAAAAACAAATTTTATTTTTTTCTCGAGAAAAAAAAAAAATATATATATATATATATGTGTGTGTGTGTGTGTGTGTTTTGTATGCATGTATCATAATTGCAATTTTTAAAATAGATTCGCATTATATACAAGTTTTTAGATAAATCATAGTCTAGTATTAATTTGAAAAATGTATTCTAGTTAAACACATATTTGGTTACTTGTCTTTAAAAAAAGTGTCCAGGCTTCAAAAATCAATTTATACAAATTTATATAATAAAATATGCCCAATAAAAATACAATAACGTGGAGATTTTTTTATTTTTTTATTCAAAGGTTTTTTAATCCCATCTTTCTCTCATAAGAAAAACATGTGAATGTTAGTTTAACCAATGCAGGAATTTATTAAATTATATTGTTAAAGTATTTAAAATTGAGATGAAAACTCGGAGCTACAAAAAGTTAAAAAATATGATTAAAAGTAAATGGAATTTGTTACTGCTTTAACTCCAAAAGAATTTTATGGCTTTGAATGATACATGTTCGTACGAGTAAATTAAAAAAAAATAATAAATTATGTTTGAATAAATGAAAGATGAATGAATGATAAATTCTATAATTTATCATTATAGAAATATTAGAAAAAACAGTAATTATCACATAAAAACAACATAAGTGAGATGATAAAATGATATTTTAATTCCTAACATTTTCTTTCTAGATGACTTACTGTTAGAAACGCTTCACCACATATCATCGGAACACACAGAACCGACGGAAGAACCGTCGGCTCCCGTTGATCATCACGAAGACCCTTCTAGTTTACTTGAAACGGCGAACAGCCTACCAATATTTTTGTTAGAGCCGAAAGATACATTCGTAATAAAGAACAAGCCAGCAATATTACACTGTAGGGCAGCGCATGCCTTAAAAATATATTACAAATGTAACGGTGCGAAAAATTTGGAAGTTTCACAAACAGAGTTCGTGGATCCACAGACCGGCGTACGGTTTGTTGAAGCCGAATGTAACATTACACGAAATATGGTTGAAGAGTTTTTCGGACGGGAGAAGTTCAAGTGCGAATGCTACGCATGGAGCGGCAGGGGTCAGATCAGGAGTCAACCGGCCACCGTCGAAGTTGCATGTGAGTGTTTGACTTTTTTATTACAAGATTTTTCTTTTTTATTTCGTACGTTATGTCCGCGTTTACCCGTACGTTATCACTATTTATGAGCTTTTATTGAACCTGAATTAAAACGGGACTTTATCTTTTTGCACTGCGTGATTAATTAACAGAATGTATGTTATATTTTTTAAAAAAGTAATTATAATGTTATATAAATTCATATAAAAAACTCGAATACACACCCATATATATATATATATATATATATATATATATATATATATATAATATATATATATATATATATATATATATATATATATATATACATATATTTATATATATATTATATATATATATATATATATATATATATATATATATATATATATATATATATATATATATATATCTTTCAGTTTGAAAAGATTTTCAATATTGTTATTTATTAACTTACACACTATTAAGTAGGGAAATCACATGCATCATTGAATGAAAAGTTTATTTGTGAAATAGTATTAACTAATGTGTAACTTACTATTTTATCTTGAGTTTTTATCTTACATTCATTCGAGAAGACGGTAGTGTTCAATACTGAAGCCTAGATTGTTGTAAAATATATATAAGAAATCAGTTAATAATTGTTTAATTAAAATGCCTCATTTTTATAAATTAAATATAAAATACATACTCATTTATCAAAAAAAATATTATTTATGAACTTAAATCTCGTTATCCTTATCGAAATGAAAATATTTTACTCAAAAACGCTTGTTAGTAGACTGAAATAAAATAAACTTCAAATCAAATTACGAAAATAGAATAAAGGAATTATACATTTTTTTAAAATAGAATTTGTTTTTGTTATAAAACTTACACAAATACTATAAGACTTGTTGTTTTTACTGCTTTGGTCCTGATAAAGTATTTGAGTATTTATTTATTACTAGCTTTTGCTTTAAGTTATTTTCATATAGCCTCCTTGATTTACGTAATATATTAACAAGATTTATCAAAGTCATTACAAGATATTTCAAGACGACACAAAAAGCAAAATATGTATATATATATATATATATATATATATATATATTTAACTTATGCTATAACATTACATATTATCATTTTCAGCCTTTGATGATCTGTTGTTGAATGCAACTGTGTTCTCATTTAATCAATCCACTGGCACTTTTTCCCATACATTATTGAGGCATTTTGTGATATTTTCTTCAAAAATATATGTCTTTAACCTATATATTCATTGATCTTTTTTGTAGACATTTTTATTACTATTAGCTTTTAGGTATGACCTGCTATCCATCTATTATGTGTACAAATAAATTCGGTGCTTTTTTTACATAAAACGAATGTTTTTTTAAGGAATAATGACATAAATTTTAATCCTCAAAATACCTCCTTTTACTTTGTATAACTTTTATCCATCCATCTGGTAAGTAACTAATATCTTGTTGAAAAAATGATAGTGGGTTTGAGTCGATGAAATAGTCAATGCATGTTCTGACCTCTTCCATTGTTTTAAAATAGGTATAAACTAGGTGATGCTGGAGCGACCGGAACAGGTGATAATCTGATAGGAATAGGTCTGGTGAATACGCTATATGAGGTAGAACTTCCTAATCCAATGAAGAAATAACTTCTTTGATCCTGTTCACGACGTGCAGCCGAGCGTTTTCGTACTGCGAAATGACTTGCCTAGTTCTCTCGCCAGTGAATCGTCTTTTTCTTTCTAATTTGTCACTTAAACTGATGAGCTACTGTTGTTAATGCTCTTAATTTACAGTCTGGCCATGTTCGAACAATTCATAATACACTACACCCTTAATGGTCCACCAAATACACAATAACACTTTTTTGTCGTATTATTTGGATTCGGAGTCAAATTAGATGGTTCACCCGGCCTCAAACTATGATTTTCGCCGCTTATAGTTGTCGTACAAAATCCATTTTTCATTCCTGGTAATGATTTTATGCAAAAATCCATCTTTTTGAATCTTGCGAGCGAGGACATAACCGTATCGGCTTTTCTTTCTTTGTTTTCCGGTCTGAGTTCATGTAGAATTCATAGGCCTAACATATACATTTTTCCCGACCGATGTAGATGATAGGAAATTGCTCTCTGGATAACTCCAAGATGTCGAGCGAGTTTCTTTTTAGTCTAAGCAAAGATTTCACTTAACACCTGCTCAAGATTCTTGTCTTTTTCGTTAAATTTTTCGATTGTCTGAAACGACCTCGACCAGACATATCAAAATCAGCACTCCTTAACCTTTGAAACTATTTTCGCATGTTTCGTGTACCACAACACCTTCTCTCAAAATGGAACAAATCATTTCCGCGATTTGGCAACATTTTTTTCCCAACTGGATTGCGAAAAGTATATAATGCTATTAAAATTAGGAGCAGCTCTTTTTCATTTTTGATTCCCATCAGTAATAGAATCCCTAGATTGATTTAATAATATTATCTTAATAACATGACAAAAAATTGCACCAATTGTGTTAATTTCTTATAATTATTCTTCAAACTTTATTTATTGTACCGTTATGATAAGATTATTAATTGGGTCCATTGGAGGATTAAATCAAACTAATTTACGCTCGTTAATAGCTTTTTTATCAATTAAACATATTGGTTGAATTTTAAGAGCTTTAATGATTAGTGAATCATTACGAATTATTTATTTTTTCATTTTATTCATTCCTTACAATCTCGATTATTAGAAATTTCAAAAGTTCATTTCATTCAAATCAATACTGAATTTAATTCAGAACCCATAAATATTTTTTTACTTTTATAAATGTTTTTTTAATAGGAGGATTGCCACCTTTCTTATGATTCCTCTCTAAGCTTTTAGTTATTCAATTTTTAGTAAAAAGAAATGATTTTTTTACAGTTTTCTTAATAGTTATAACTGCCTTAATTACGTTATTTTTTTATATTCGAATCTTTTATTCATCATTTATAATTATAACTTTTAATTTCAAGTGAATTAAGTCTTTTTATAAAACAAACAAAATTTTACTCTCTATAAATTCTGTCTCTATTTTCGGTTTATTATTTATTTTAATTTTTCAAACTTTATTCTGAGGCATTAAGTTAATTAAACTATTAGCCTTCAAAGCTGAAAATAAATAAATAAATTTAAGCCTTAAAAGTTAAACTTTACCTTTAGATTTGCAATCTAAAATCATTATTGAATACAAGACTAGTAAAAAAGAATTATCTCATTAATAAATTTACAATCTGTCGCCTATTATCAGCCATTTTACCGCGAAAATGATTATTTTCTACAAACCATAAAGACATTGGAACATTATACTTCTTATTTGGAACATGATCTGGAATATTTGGTACTCCCTTAAGTGTATTAGTTCGAACAGAATTAGATCAACCTGGCTCATTAATTGGTGGTGATCAAATTTATAATGTAATTGTCACAGCTCATGCTTTTATTATAATTCTTTTTATATTAATACCTATTATAATTGGAAGATTTGGAAATTGATTAGTTCCATTAATATTAGTAGCCCATGATATAACCTTCTCTCGGATAAATAATATAATTTTTTGACTTCTTCCTCCTTTTTTGACCCTTCTATTAGCAAGTTCTTTTGTACAAAGAGGAGCAGGAACAGGTTGAACTGTTTACCTGCCCCTAGCATCAGGAATTACTCATGTAGGAGCCGCTATAGATTTAGCTATTTCTAGTCTTCACTTAGCAGGTGTCCAATCAATTTTAGGACCTGTAAATTTTATTACAACAGTAATTAATATACGATCCCCTGGAATAACTTTCGATCAAATACCTTTCGTATGAGCAGTTGCTATTACTGCCCTTTTATTACTTTTATCTTTACCTGTATTAGCAGGAGCCATTACTATACTTTTAACAGATCGAAATTTAAACACATCTTTCTTTGACCCAGCTGGAGGAGAAGATCCTATTTTATACCAACACTTATTTTGATTTTTTACAATATGTTACTTTTCGAACGCCATCGTGTTTACTACTGTTTTATGATGTTATGCCAAATACTTGTCTAAATATATAAAGTGTTTTAAAAGTTAAGGTTAGTATTTAAAAAGCACAAAACCAAAAAAATATTTTAATTTATAACAGATTTATGATTGATTCAATTTAAAAACACCGAATTATTTTTGACACGTAATATTATCTTTTGTTATATTTATCTTGTCTATATATATATATATATATATATATATTCATATATTTATATTCATATGTAATATAATTTTAGTTATACTAGAAAAATACATTTTTCTTTGTAACTTCAAATCTTTATTTTTTAATCTAATCATGTGCTATTTAGTAATATTGATTTTTGCATTCACTCCAATAAATAGCATCACAAAATTGTGAAACATAGTAACAATCAAGTATTGAATCATTACTATTTTTAATCAGTTACGTAGTTAAATTGTTTGGGAACTGATTTGGGAACTTAAGTTTGAAAACTGCATCAAAATATTCATCTTTTGTTACAAACATGAATATAATAAAAAGAATAATAAAAAGCATGTATAAGAATAGAATCTTAAAAATATGCTTAGTACATCCTAAGTGAATGCTATTTACTGTGATAATTGAAATTTTATGGCATTTTCGATATTAAATAAGTGATGTACAATGAACTTGTTAATATAATCTAGTGTTTCATCAGTCATTATAATGACATATTTCTTGAATCCAGATTATTGTAACTTAATAGTATTATTATACATGTCTATGTTAGCTGCTAAATTTAGATTTTAGAAAAAGTATAAAAAGAATAATTGAATTCGTGATAGACTTACTTTTTTTCATCAGCTGTTATTTTTAGTTATTAAAATGATTAAATAAATAATATCAGTCGTAATTATATCGAATTGTATTTACTGCTATTAAAATTTTTATGAAATATATTTATCGACAATAATATTCCTTATTTCTTAAATGAAGAGACAGGATTTTTTTTATCAAATAACAAACTTGCAGAGACTTTTCTGTACCTTAGCGCTCTAAAAATGATATTGCTATTAAAATGCGCATTAATAACAATCAAAAATTGTCATAAAAGTTTGATTGAACATTTTTAACTATGTGAAAATGAGAAAAGGAATATATATTAAAAGTTACGTTAATATGGTTCCTTATCAATTTCTATATTATATAACAAATCTTGTATCTATTTCTTAATTATTCAAATATATGTGCAAGAGGTAATCTAGTATATTGAAATATATTTATTATCTTATTTTCACTTTGTTTATTTCCATATTAGGTAGATATCTGTCTTCATAGTAAATAATTATAAAACTGATAGGACAAGCCGCATATTTTACAATTTGTGTAAAAATATCATAATATACTTGAGAATTCGTGTAAAATGCTAGAAAGGAAATAAAAATAATTTATTAATAAATTTAATACGTTACTTATATTCTTTAATTAATACTTTTGTTTTTTCTAAGGATACTATTTAAAAAAATGTGTAGTCGAAAAATATTACAAGATTTCTAATCTGAATACTATATTATATTATTGTTGAGAGCTTTTATTATTCTTTCTCATTTTTTACGCCATAGACAGAATGTGTAGTACTTCTCTTTGCACACAAACACACGCACACACACACACACACACGCACACACACACACACATATATATATATATATATAAATATATATATATATATATATGTTTATATTAATAAATAAACATTTTTATCAGATTTGTCCAATCGCCCAATATCAGCATATTTAAATATAAATATCACTCGTCGTCATAAGTCGTGTACATGTTAATAAAAAAACGTACGCTCCACTCAACCTCGTTCCGAAATCTCGAATTTACTTAACAGATAAAAACGTATCCGAATCTCAAATATTTAATTATCGAAACACGACAGACCGTTCATAATTTATCTCCACTCGAGAGAAAAAAAGAAACTTCATCAACATAAACGAGAAAGAGAACCTTTTCAAAGTGCATGTATACACAACCGGGAAAATTTTCAGATAAGAACGAATAAATGAGCTTCAAGATAGCGCGTTTTTTTTTTCATTTATATTTCGATTTTGCTGACTTTGGGAAACCTCCCCGTTCGTGCAGATAAATCATTTCCATGGAAATGTCCCGCCTGCTCAGTTGGATTCTGTTGCCGACATTCGTTATCTCTGCGAGATTAATTAATTCCAGGATGCACGCTTTCCACGTGTTAGCTCTATTCTTCTAAAATCGTACCTAGTAAAACTTCTGTTTCTGCTAGTTTCTGCTCACTGCGCTTACTTATATATCGAATCAGAACTACGTACGAATTAATTATACGTGCGGGTTTGGTATGGCACTATGTAATACATGACATATATTATTATAAGGGTTGAATAGTTTTATGCGGACTAATTTATAGACACGGAATAGAATTAGTCAAATTTCGTTCTGTATTAATTTTTTAATTAAATTAAAACTCTGGAGCCTACTTAATTAATTCATTAGATGTTTGTATATAACCTCTTATCCAAGTATGTGAATATTATATTATATATATATATATATATATATATATATATATATATATATATAGAGAGAGAGAGAGAGAGAGGGACATTCTTTAACTTCTCAACTTATATGAATGTAAAATATATTTATTTATATTTTTCATATCGTTTTTTGCAATTTTATCTATCATCTCAATAATTATTTATTTATTATTTTTAATTATTTCCATTGGGTTTTGAGTGGTGATTCCATCATTCTCTGAGTTAAGTTATAAAAAAGTCTGAAATTTTCTTCTACTTTTAAAATACATCAAAGTATCGGTATACGAGGTCAGACAATTAAGTAATGCGACCGATTTTTTTTTCTCGGCCTGTGGTAAAACTGCGAACCTGTAACTCCGCCACCGTAATACCAGATCCCTACTCTCTCGATTGAGACCTTGACCACCCTCGTACGATCATTTCTTCGCCAGCTGTTTAGTGTTTTGTAACAACTCGCGAGTAGTGCATGTCACGAATGTCACCGAATGAACATCGCTCAAGATTGTCTCGAGCAGGTTGAAAGTGATCCTACTCTTCTCGATCGAGTTATTACTGGTGATGAAAGTTGGTTCTTTCAATATGACCCCGAAACTAAACGACAAAGCCAACAGTGGCTGTCCCCTGGAGCACCAAGGCCAAAGAAGGCGAGAATGAGCAAGTCCAAAGTGAAAACCATGTTGATTTGCTTCTTCGACAGCAAAGGGGTGGTTCACAAAGAGTTCGTACCACCTGGACAAACCGTAAATCAAGTATTCTACCGCAATGTGCTCGTAAAATTACGAAAAAGGGTGCTCAGAGTGCGTCCAGAGATCGCGAAGACTTGGGTTCTGCATCACGACAATGCTCCCTGTCACAGTGCGTTCAGTGTCTCTCAGTTTTTGGCGTCTAAAGGCATCGCAACGTTACCACAACCGCCCTATTCACCGGACATGTCACCCTGCGACTTTTTCCTATTCTCCCATATGAAAAAATTCGTCAAAGGTCGACATTTTGACTCCGTTGAAGATATCCAAGAATTTGTGACGAGGGTACTCGGAGAGGTCCCACAAGAAATGTTCCAGAATCGTTACGAAAACTGGAAAACTCGCTGGAATAAGTGTATAGATGCGGGAGGGGACTACTTTGAAGGGGATCGCAGCGATGTACCTTAATTTTTAAATATACTCGATTTTTGAATTTTGTCGCATTACTTAATTGTCTGACCTCGTATATGCATATTTTACTCAGCACATTATTTCTGATAGTCAGTATATCATATATTCGAAACATTAAATATGATGTTTGTTACTTCAATGTTATTGATTTCTTTATTTTTTCCTTTTCTCTAAAAAAATTAAATAGAAATAAATGTAATTTCCAAATTTAAGTAGCTTACAGTTGATTCTAACTATTTTTTTTAGTTATTTGTCAGAATTGATAAAAAACGAATTTTTACATAAACGGTTGAGAATGTCAACAAATGAACATGAATTCTCAAACACAATATGTGGTCCCTTTTCTAAATATACTTTGAATTCTTGTTTTTAACAATTCCTGTACTTATTTTCTCAATTTTTATTTTTTTCTCGCTCATTTTTTTAGCCAGTTCATTAAATATATAAATCGTATATATTTTTTACTGGTACCTATTTCCTAATATTATTTTATATCTCACCTTTGAGACGTCTTATATAAATATTTTGCCAATTTGACAATAAATTTTCATTGAATACATGAGAATATAATAAAATCATTTAAATAATTAAATAACTGATTTTTGGACACATTATATTTTTTTTATTAAAACATAATATTAATTATTAAACTTTTAAGTGTCTTGCTACTCGTTAATTTTCTTATATATTTTTATTTATTTTCTTTATGTTATTTAATTTGGTGTGTGAAATAATTTTTACACTAAATTTTATTGTTTTATCAGTAGTGCCATAGAAATCTGTTTAAATTGTTTCGGTAATAATATTAGAATTCATGGTAAATAAATGTGCAGTGGAATGTTTTTTATTATATTTCCTCTTTATTTGAAATAATAATAAAAAGTCAGGTGTACAAATATATATATATATATATATATATATATATATATATATATATATATATATATATACATGTATGTTTGTATGTGTGTGTGTAACCAAGTATTGAATATATGATTATATATTTCAATAAAATACAAATTTCATGCATAGTATTATTCATCCAATAAATATTATTTCGTCACGACTGTTTGTTACTTAAAAGGGATTATCTTGCTTGTACAATAAATTATTAACTAAACATGCACATATAAGTTTGTTACATGATTACTTGCCTTCATAATAGTTTCTTGTACGGTTAAAGTTTTCATCTTTTGAGGAATATACTGTAGACACACACCTAAAATATTCAAAACTTTCTTTATAAAGTCTACTTTTATGATGCGTGAATATTAAAGACCGTTTTAAATCATAATTCAAGACGTAACAAATGAAGTTTCTTTTTTGTTTATGGAGTTTGCTCTATTCTTAGTTATTCCAAATATTTCTGATTGAATTAAGTTTGTTAAAAAAGGATTTTAATTAAATAAGGATATCATCTTTCATTACATTGTCTCATAAATAATTCATTATTTTATATTTATCTACCAAAGCCTATTTTCTCTCTCTATATACATGTTTCTCTCTCTCTCTCTCTCTCTCTCTCTCTATATATATATATATATGAATAATTCCCAATTACCACCGTATTTTTTTAGTTATAACATTCGCTTGAATAAATAGCACGTAATCTACAACTCATTGTTTATATATTAACACATTAATCTTTCAAAATTATATTCATTAAATAGTGCCCTTATGTGAGTTTTTACAGTATGTAAAGTTACACTTTCCGATTGGAAATATATTTTCAACAAACTTAATCAATCCAATTCTTGTACCTAAAATCGTATCATTGGCGTTTATAGATCATCATTTACGAATAGTGGTTTTATCTTTAATCTTTAAAAGCACAAGGTTCACTAAATACATCACTTGTACTTAAAAAAAAAGAGTTTATTTGCTATTTATTTTTTCGATGTACAACGGTTCTAATAAAAAAAATGATCTTTGATAGATACGTAATTAAATATGAAGTGGATACAAAAATTATTGCGGTTTATGACCTTTACATTCATATATGTTTTTCTCTTTTTTGATTTTCCTAGCTGTTTTAAGTGGTCCATAACTGTTGGATTACTAACTTTTGCGCAAGCTCTAGAATTGTTGTGCATGGTTCTGATTCAACTAACGCCTTCACTTGGTCGTTGTGAACTGAAAAAGGACGCCCGCGACCATCTTTATCTTCAGGCTTTCATCCCTAGCACGAAATTTTGGAACCACTATTGCACATACGTTCCTTAACAATACCCACTCCAAAAGCATCGTATAGTTTACAAGCAGTTTGTGTTGCTTTACCACACGTTTTGAACTCATAAAAAAGATTGCTCTTATTTTCTTCTTTCCCATTAAATTCAATAGCCCAATTTAAAGAAAAATAATAATAAAACCAAAGTCGATGTTACCAAAATACAGACCAAAAATGCACTTTAAAATGATATTAACATGAACACGATAAAATTATACTTTCATTGAAAAAAATTAAGGTTTAGAATTCAGAAAACAAAAACCGTAATTATTTTCCTACCAATTTAATAGAATGGGTACAATACTTCTTTTTAGCAGTGTTACTTAATTTAATTTCAGAAGGTAACTTCTAATCATCCATAAACCACAGAAAGCTTTTATGATCATAAATATTCAATAATTGATTATTGATCATTTAAATTGTCGCTTATGCGAATTTCGTTGGAAATAATGATGACACGACTATCTAAATGTGCACAAAAAAAATAATTATCAATAATCAACAATGAAATATTTTTAATTTGAAAAGAACTATACGATTTATAGTGAAATGAACATTTATTTATGAAATTAAATAAAATATACTCGATCATACATTTTTACTCAAAATACTGGTAATCTCAACTAAAAAATATTCACATTCGTATACTTATTATGAATCATTATAAATAAATAGAATTTCTAATCCATACTACAAAATTTCATATAGTTGAAAGTTCCACTTCTAAAGTTACTTTATAATGAAAAATGAAAGCTCTCCAACACTCCAAATAATAACAACAATATTTATAAAAAATGTTACTAAAAAGAAACTTTTCTGTATGAAGCTTTTATTAAATATTAAAATCTAGTTTTCTTGTATAATGTAATGCAAACTTTCAAGAATGATCATTTTAAAAATAATATTAACGTTTTTAATATGTTTTTAGTGTGTAATTATAATAATTATTAATAAAAAAATATATATTTAATTCAACGAAGTTCTGGGTATAATTATTTTAATCATTTTATTATATTGTAATGTTTAACACATTTGTTATTAGATTTATTCAATTTTGCACAAGAATGATCTATTTTTGTCTTCACAATTCTAACTATTTTTGTTAACATGTGCCCTTTTAATTAATTATTTATAATATTTACGCATTGGAAATTAAGTATTTTAATGGTGAATCGAGATTTCATATTCAAATTTTTCAATAAGATTCCGAAAACATTTGTTTGTAGTTAGACCTTTATTTCCAACATATTCATCTATTTCATTTCAAAGCATAATTCTTAAACTTAATGTATGAACTGATTTGACAATTCAGTATAAATATCATTCCTATTATTTTTCTTTCTTTAAGAAACATGCTGCATTTTTCTGATGTCATGAACTTGTAGAAATATAAATCCAATGTCAATCAATTTATATTTAACCAATAAAATATACTCTTTCAATATTTTACAATAGTTTCTAGTCGACTTTTTTGTTATTGACATTAATTTGTCTTAACAGTATTCATTCAAAATAGCTTTAGACTATATTTATTGTAAAATAATCTAATATTGCTTTTTAAATGTGTAAAATAATATAAGAAATATTAATTAATAAGTTTATTTTTATTTACTAATAATTCAAATATTTCAACCATTCCTTGATAATTATCGCTTTAATTTATCAAGAAAATGACGAATATGTATATATATATATATATATATATATATATATATATATATGTATGTATGTATATATATGTGAGGCAGGCGCAAGTGTGTGTGTGTGTGCATGTATGTGTGTGTGTGTGTATTATGTACTCATAGAGATTACTATTTCATAAATAAGTTATTTTTTAATAAACGTTATGTTAAATTGTTGTTCAAAATTAAATAAACTGAAAAAGGTTATCAGCAAAACAAGAAAAACCTTAACGGCTAATAAAAAAAGTGTCAAAAAAATCTTAACATGTTTACATAAAAACGTTCCGAAAATTCGTGACGGGTATAAGCTCAGTGTATATATAAATGACTATATGAAGTCAACGTGAGGAATATAAATGTTGTTCGGTAACTAATTCTGTTTAAAAGGCGGAATATACGACATACTGTTATGCCAGTATATAACAGATATCAGAATTTCAGTTTTTGTATCTTAATATAAAAATGTATACAAATTAATCTGACATCTTTGTGAGAAATTAATGTGTACATTTTATGATGAATTATTGTGAAGATTTAGAACTGTCGACTCTTATGACATACACAATATTTTTAGATGAGATGGAAAATGAAATTAAGTATATTTTTTATACCAAAAATACACATCGTATTGAAAAGTAAATATTTTTTGTTTCTTTCAGGCATTTTGTTTTTAATTATATATTAGATTAATGAATTGTTTGAGACTTATATTGCACTATTATGCTTTTTATAATTTTTATTGATGATATCCACAAAACTAGCATATACACACATTATTTTGAAATTTTCACATCATTTTTATAACGGAGTCGTATTATTTTAATGCGTTGATTTGTTGTATACGAAGCCATAACTAAAAATGGCAATGTCATAACTTGACAAATGTTGAAAAAATACAGTTGTTAGTTAGAAATTTGTGAAATATAACCTCTTAAAAAATTGTGCTCTTATTGGAAAACCTTGACATGCTTTTATTTTAAAATACTTGCTATGTTAAAGTACTGATCCATCTTTATAAAATCTTTATAAAAACTTTGAGCGCTCCACAATTGAAAATCCTATGTCCGTGCTTGCATATTTGTATATATGTATATATATATATATATATATATATATATATATATATATATGTATGTGTGTATTAATTTTTAATTTTTTATTAGAAGATATTAATAATATTAGTAAAAAAGCAATTGCTTTGATAAAATAAATTATAATAGAAAATAAAAATTTACATTATCTAGTAAAATACAATTTAAATCTTTAGTAAGTGTTTTTGTAAGAAATTCTAATAGTAATAAAATGTTTACAGCACAAAAATATCTAATCATGATTTCCGACCGAATCAGAGATAAGATGACAATATAAAAAGTCATCATTCACCTTTATGATATTGCGTTCTGTGCCAATACTGCTGCCAAAATAAAAAAGAAGAGAATGTCATACAAGTGTATAAAAAGAATCAAATGTTTTTCTTTCTTTGGTCTCACCTTACAGTATGACATCAGTATACTGATTTTTCCGAAAATATTTCGAATACTGAAGTTTATCACAAAACAATGACGTATGTTCAACGGAACTTTATATATTTTATACGATCGCAATGAGACCGTCACGTTTTCACATTTGTTCGTACATATGAGGATGATTCGAAAAGTAATACTGAAAACCTTGGTTTTTGAGGTATTCGACTTAATAATAGTTTAAAATATAAGTATTTGTAATAATAAATAAGATAAAAAATTTAAATGTCGGTGTATATTTTTAACATTTTTATTGATTCATAGACAAATCCATGTAGATGGTACGTTCAGTATTAGTTTTTGATATAAATGTTCTCTAGTATTATCTAAATTAATTCAACGTATACAATACTTCTCATGTAGGCAAACAGATGGTATTATACCATGTTTTAATATATATATATATATATATATATATATATATATATATATATATATATATATATATATATATATATATATATACATATATGTATTGAAATAAAATTAATTCTACAACGTATCAATATTATCAAAGTATTTGTATAAATATTATGAAATTGTGAAGTTAATATTATTTTAATAACTAAATTAGCCGATATTCATTTGTACTTTCATGAAGTACCGCATATCTCGGCGTATAAGGTGACCTACGTATAAGACGTGGTCGAAATTTTAAGGTAAAATTTATGAATTTATCATATATCGGTCGTATAAGACGATCCTAAATTAAACACCTCTTTCAAATGTTATAGTACAATTTTATGCCCAAATTAAAAATTAGAAGGAATTACATTTTTCGATTTCAAATTTCAAAAATGAATTTCGAGAAATGACCTTGTTTTGACATACTGTGTATTAAAACATCATGCACGTGCTTGTATCTAATTTGTTTTGGCTATGTATTTTATTTTTAAACATTTTTATTTAAAATGAATTATTCAATGAATTTATATTATATACCAAATTTCATGTTTCTTTTTCTAAAATAAAGAATTTAATTTTATATAATCACAATAAATCCTTTGTGTCATTTTAAAGGTTCTGTTTTTGTACTGGGCCCATAACACGACTCCTTATTTTATGAAGAATTTTTTGGGTCGTTTTATACGACGAGGTACACGGCATACTTCATTTATAACAAGTTATACATGATTTTAATATTATATGAAACACAATATAGTTCTAGTAATGTGACTAAATTCATTTTTACAAATGATTTTTTCTCATCTTTCAAATGAAAAAAATCTTTTCTATATATTGATTTGAAGATACAAGATCTTGCTAAATTTTATTATGGAACGTGATATGGAATTATAATATGTAATAGATGGTATATATTATAGAACTGGTATAAAAATAATATAAAAGGATTAAATATTTACATTTTTAATAATATCCAGTAACTCAATTAAAATGAAATGAAGTCAGAAGTAAATTCGTAATATAATATTGAGATTAATTCTAAAAGAACGGATGAGAGAGAATACGAAAAATTTATCTTCGATAATATCGATTTAATCATTATGTTTAGGATCGGTAACAAGCAAAACTCAAATATATAGATAAAATATATCAAGCGTATTTAAGAATAAAACATCCGTTACAAAAAATGAAAATAAATAATAAAATAAAAAATATCAAGATTAAAAAAATATTAGATTCTTCCCAGAAATACACCACCATAATTGTTGTACCTTGGATCTGATTTCAACATCAATGTCAGCATTTTCAACATCAATTTAAATATAAAATGGATTATAATAACCGTTATTTGTAAGCCAACGGAGTAAGGCGAATTTGTAAATCAATTGATGGATGTAGTTGTACTTTTTATCAACTATTATTTTTTTTAAAATATAAATTTATTTTGCAATGAGTGCGTTCAACTTTGTCACGATTTTTTTGGTAAAACTAGGTGTGTGTATATATATATACTTTAAAGATAGTTGTATGCTTTCTGAATAACCCTTGTATACAGAGTATATATATATATATATATATATATATATATATATGTAATATATAGGAAGACATCACGATTTTATAGCGTATCCCAGCACAAATGCAGCGCGAACGTGTTATAGAGAATGGAGTTAAATGGCTCATGCAAGACTGAGTTCTAAATTTTGCTCGCGGGGCTTTGTTAGCTGGTTAACAGTGTTCAGTATCTATAGTAGCAAGTAAAGAGAAAAGTCGTATTTGTCGTGGCTGTGTGTGAAAATGTGTACGGAAAAGTGTGTCTGTCTGTGTGCGTATCTGACTCGCAGCTTACTTGATCGCCGCATCTACATAATATTCATCAGTCCGTATGATAACAGCTCGATTTAATGTTTCACTTCAGTGTTGTTCGCTCGTCTCACACATCACCGCATTGGCAAGTGCATGCGAACACTGTGGAAAAATGCGATTCAGTCCATTTTTCCAGTCGCCTTAATGGTTATATGTATCTTTTTTCTTCATCTGTAATTTGATAAAACGTGCAAGCGTGCAGTTTACGAGTTAATGTTTTATAAACAGGTAATAGTGTATGAAATTGATTTTCGCATTGGCATAAACTAATAATTATGCTTTGTTACAGTGATGCAGAACACCTGATTAAATGCAATGGAAATATTCTATTGTAGTTTTATTTCAAAGCTATTATGAGTGTAATTCTATTTTATGTAGAATTGTATACAAGGTTTTTGAATATTAAATGAACATTTAAGTTTGTACACGTTGTTTAAAAACTTTAATACATGAAATGGCTCGTGTAATAAATAAAAGCACGCCGTTTCAACAGCTATACCGATTAATTTATTATATACATTGTCTCATTACTTTTTTTATAATTTTTTAAGAATAGGATCCAAGCAAATGATATTAAACTACTTTGAAATTAAAAATTAGTAAATTATATAAATAAATAATAACGGTTAAAAAAATAATAAATGTAGCCTTCAAAAATTAATTCAGAAAATATTCAGTTACAAACAGAAATATGTTAATTTAATATGTATATTTCTTCTTTAAAAGTTTCACAATTAAGTTTACTTTTCTTGTGATTAACTCCTTCACGTACACAAAAACATTGAAATAATACATTTTTTAAATACAATAATAGAAAAATTGAGAGGCATGTTTCTGTCTCAATGCAATTGAAATGTAAGAAATAAAAAGTTAAAATGTTTTTTCATAGAAACACACACACACATATCATGTATATATATATATATATATATATATATATATATATATATATATATATATATATGTATATATATATATATATATATGTATATATATATATATATATATTTATATATATATATATATATATGTATATATATATATATATATATATATTTATATATATATATACATATTTATATATATATATATATATATATATATGCAGTATCATCATTAAACATCGGTCTTCTCTTTGTTTCTTCCTAGTCTAGTAAGATACATTTCTTTCGTTTAATCTTAATATATGATTCTCCGTATCAACATCCATTTTTATTGTAATGAAAAGTGTGAAAAATATCGAATTATAGTCGTGCGTTTCATTTAATAGCCACTATATTTCATTTACTATATACTTACATATATATATATATATATATATATATATATATATATATACAGTTTAGTGCAAAACTGAGTCAATAAGTAGAAATTTTACTTATTATAGTGTTAAATAAACGTTTCACTTTTATGTTTGTATGTATGCATATACGTATGTATGTATATAATATGGAACGTTTCAAAAATACTGCTAATAAATCATTTAATTATAATTTTTTTTGTCACTCTACTGCTTGTTTCAGTATTTCATATTGGTTTTTAATAACACCTTTATATAAGAAAAATAATCTTTTTTTCTTCTATGAACAATATGAGTCTCTATAGTGAGTTTTTTTGGGTATCAGTAGTTAAACACTACACATTTCTTATACTGCAATTTTTTTCTTAATTTAGAATGTGTTTATATATATATATATATATATATATAATATTTATACAGAAAAGATGTAATAGATAAATATTGTGTATGATTGATTTTATGTAATTTGATGAAATTTTGATTAGCTTTTATAAAACATGAAAAATAAAGAACATTATCTTGATTAAAAGGTTACTGTTGAATAATAAAAATCATATTTTCATCGAAAATATATTTACTGTTTGATTAAATTAATGTTGTTTGCCTGAAAACCCCACATTCGTCAAAAATCACAATAATAATGAAACGCGACATATTGCCAACGGAAAACTAACAACGTTAAGATATTTTTATAAGAAATGAGAAAAATGTGCAAATGCCACTTTTAAGCCAGCCACACTTTTTGTCGTGACACTGGCTCGACGTAAAAAATGCTGCACTGTTGTACTGAAATATACGACCTCAAATGGGTGTGCTGAAAAATTACATAATATTATATAAATTCGTTACTATTTATCATGTCGGTGTTGCTAGGTTCGCATCTCGTCGAGTAGGAAATGGACAACATCGATCGAGAACGTCTGGATAAGAAAGTGAGTACGGTATGACGGCGCGAGATACGCATTCATTTATGATGGATTTAAATGTGTCCGATGTATATATCGAGCTGGTACCAACTTTGACCGCGATTTCATGAAAAGAATATTATACTTAGTTAAGATGCAGAGAAGGTGTTTTCAAGAGATGAGGCTCATTTATAATACAGATGGGCCGGCACTCGCCAACACCTTTTCAATGCGACGTATTCATTCGCCCTTGCTATAGAAACGTTGAATTCGCTCGTGTTTTCAGTATAAAAATAAACAAATAATAAAGTATATTTCTTTCAATAAATACGTTATTTTCTGACAGGTACTCAGTAACGCGAAAATGAAACGTTCACCTGAAAGAAATGAGTAATTATAGAAGCTCTGCTTTATTAATTAATTTAAGGGAAAATATTTTATTTGAACGAAAGCGTGCTTAAAATGTGATCGATTATAAGAGAATAATTATACAAAAGGATAGAAGAAACAAACGGCTGTATTATATTGAAAGCACTATGAAAAAGTGAGTTCAATTAAACTAATCGTATGAAATTGAGCTTAAACTAATTTTCAGATAGAATTCAAAATTAAAATTTGCTACGTTTCTGGTATCTTTTTTCTGAAAGTCATATTTATCATTCTGACATTTATAATTTTTCAACATAAGTCCGTCTGAAAGATAATCTCGCTCATTTTCCAGTTTTAAGGAACTTTGCAATTATATTTTTTAAATAATTATGACAATTTGTAAGATTAACTAAACCCGTTATATTATTTATATATATATATATATATATATACATATATATATATATATATACATATATATATATATATATATATATATATATATATATTATATAAAATTAAAATACATAAAACCTTATTAAAAAAAATGAAAAAATATATGTTTTGAATATTAATTTATACTTTTCTATAATACATGAAGGCTTATATTATTTATTAACCTATAAAAAACTTTTTAAAATAGTAAAATATCTATTACGTTAGAATTTTAACTATTGTATTACGATTGTAAATCGAAAATAGAGGTTCTTTGATTTTTTTTTTAAAAAGATGACATCATTTATTTAGAAAATTATAAATTTGTATAGTTGTTAACAATCTAATATTAAATATATATATATATATATATATATATATATATATATATATATATATATATATATATATATTCTGCAGAATATTTCGAACACTGTAAAATTCGTCATTTATTATTATTTTTTTAAAAAAACTATTATTATTATTATTCAAAATTACTTAGAATATTTATTATTATTAAAAATACTTCTTCGTAAGTTCTTTAACACTAATCCTAGAAAGTAGTAATCCTTAAGTCATGTTACTAGTTTAAGAAGCTAAATTATTTACAATTAAATTCATTTTGTGAGGAATATGTGATGAATCCTCTTATTTCATTAAAAAAGAAGCATGTATTTTTTGAATAAATTATTTTCATAAATTTTCATACAACAATCTGATTTAAGCTACCACAAAGTGATTTGGGACAAATCATAGTAAATATATACAGTATTTACTGCAATCAATAGTTTACTTGGTATCACTTATGTTGTATTAGCTTCTGAAAAATATATCTATTCTTCTAGAGATGTATTTTCATTCTTTTTTAATAGTGACGTTATAAACAGCTTTACATATGAATAAAAATTAATAATCACAGTCATAATTGTCTCGTACATATGGTTACTGATAGACGTCAGAATATTAAAAGAATTAGAAAAAAAATATCTTTTGACATTGGTTCTATGTGTATTTTTGGTAGTGGATTTTTTAAAAAACAACCTTGATACAAGTGTATTTAATTATTTTGTGTGAAAATTACTGTCAAGTGTGAATCGAAACTCTATGATAGCTTTCAAGTTCGTATTATCAGTTATTGCCTTACAAATTGAAAACGATGATCCAAGTTCTCCTTTCTCAAAAGAAAGTATTTTTTAAATCATTTCACTTTAGTTTTCGTAGATCCGAGTTTAAACTTGTAATGCAGGCATGTTTAAGTAATGCTTAAAATTTTAACAGTCATATTTACTAGGTCTTAATACATAAATAATAATTTATAACATAAAAGTAAATAATTCTTGAACTCGACTCATAACAATCAACAAATTGTTGTGTTTACTCTCCGTATATTAAATCGCATTCAAACTACTACTTCAAATGTTGTTTAAAGCTTACAGATGCCAAAGGCACATACACTTCTTTGGTTGCAAATGTTTTATATTTAAAGGTAACGTATCATTCAGCTAATATTGCCAATTTTAACTTCGTTAATTGATTAATTCTTTTGTTATTAACATTCATTTTACTTTTTATACCAATTTACTTATTTTTTACTTTTAAAATACACAATAAAGTTTTCATTGAAACAATGCAAACGAGTCACAGATGTTTCAATGCCACATGAACTACAACAAGTTAAAACTGTTCAATTTCACGTTTTGCTGATTAACATTAGTTTTTTAAAAAAAAAAATTCTCGCTTATAATGGTATGTGTAATATATTTTTTTTAATTGTAATAAACGTTTTCGTCATTTGCTTTATAATGTCTTAAAATTTGAAACTAAGTAATTTTGACAAATATCTCTATTAATTGGGACAGGACATATTTTAATAAATGGTACTAAAAATATCATTTTATATCCTGATAAAATGAATAAAATAATTAATTATTTTACAGTTATTTTTATTATACTTTAACTTTTTAATGTTTATCCATTAGTTTATATACAAAAAGAAACAATCAAAAAACATTTATGTAATTATAACATTAATGCATGAACTGTTTGGTATACTTTAGTATAAGTGAAATAATATCAACTCTCCTCTTATTTGACCACTTCTCCGATAAAATGACAAAACATTGCGGATAAAAAACAAAAATCCGCCAAAAATAATAATCATACATTCCCCCCTAGAAAAAAAAACATATCAATTGCGCGACACAATCTCGAACGTAATTTATTATCCGACTCGATTTCAAATCAAACAACAAGGATAATGTTGTTTACATGACACACTCATCAATTTACAAGCAATCACACGTTGGAAATATTAATTTAGAACGGAACGAACCGGTAAAACTGCTATTGATTTATATTGTTTGATTGAATCGAACGCATTGAAAACAATTATGTCTGTTATAACACACAAAACACTTTATTGATACACCGTGCCTATAATTTATGTTCGAACATCGTGTACTCGAAACATAAACGCAACACAATTCACAAATCATTGTGAATGTCGTTTCGAACCGTGTTTTATGGACCAGGCCGTAGCTCATAGTTTTCACCGTGTATATAATCCTGTATAATTTCCATTGCAATCACGTACATAAAACGTGTAGTGTTCGCTGAAATTTCTGTAAAGTCTAATTGGTCGGGAAAATATTTAAAATTCGAAAAGGTAATATGTGAATTGAAACATAAACATACCGTTTAAAAACGTGTTTAATGATTTCAGTGCACTTGTTTGATTACCTGAAATAGCATTTATTTCCGAATAAAAATTTTATTGCTATGTATAACTTATTATAATTTTTTTATATGGATTTTTGTATTTTGTTACAAAATGGAAATTCTGGGTTTTAATTTTGAAATAATTATACATAGTTTTTATAAAAAAATTGACTCCTCTAAGTTGCATTTACACGTATTTTATAAATTTTAATCTAAAAGAATACATATGCACAAACTCACACACACATATATACATATATATATATATAATTATAAAAATAATTCAATTTATAAAGAAAAGTGTATATTAAAATTATTTTAAAAATAAAAATTAAATGAATTATTCATAGAAAATATTAAGTTAAAATATATATACATATGTGTATATATATATATATATATATATATATATATATATGCAAATATTTTGCAAAAATTATTGAACCCATTTCTTATTAAAGAATCAAAAAATAACGAGTGCTGGTCTACACAAAATATTACATGTTTTCATTGCCAATTTATGTTAATGTAATACTCAAGAGTTTTAATAGTTTAAGAAATGTAATTTCAAAAAGTACATTTTGACTTCATGAAAAAAAAAAGAAAAAAAATTTTGATTATTGAAATTTTTAGTCTGAAAATTGTTCAATAATTAAATATTAGTTATTTTTAATTTTGCTTATACGTATTTCGCTAGTCATATCTGAAGCATTAGTAATCAATTATTTAACAATTGATCAGAAAAAGGCTTTTGTTTGTGGCATAGTAAAAAACTGATTTTTGAAAGTGAATTTAACCTCAGTTCCACAAACTACACTGAGTTTCATTAGTTTTCAAAGTTTTTTTTGTTATAACAATTCCAATTAATCAGTTGAATTATCTATTTACATCCCAACAGTAAAATTCACAAGCAATTTTACTCACTAACTGTAACAAAATTTAAACATGGTAAGGTAAAGGTATAAATACTCGACTAGCTAAAAGTAATTGCATATTCAATTTATATTAATATATATTAACTACCTAAGTGAGCTAAGAAAGCTAATCACTTGCATACAAGAATGAGATGTGTGTAAACTTTGGAAAAAATGCATTTATTTTAAGAATATATCTTAATATATATAAAAAATAATTCCATTGTAAAATTTCCATAAAACATTTTTTTTTATTTTTCGTGTAGAACACCTCTTCGCAACGCCGCTTCCTCCGTTACACTCTAAAAGTAGCACGTAAACAGTTTCCATTCCTGATCATCAATGATTGGTTGATGTATATCGCGTGGTCTCTATTCTGGTTGGTTGACATTAGTCACATGTATGTAGAGCTCTCTCACGGTGTACAGCGAAAGAGGTGTATATGATTTCAATGTAAAACTGATGACATTTATTATAAATATTATATTCACTGAGGCTTTAGAGAAAAAAAATTATTATAGAATTTAACACTGGTTTTTGGTGTTAATTTTTATAAACTTTTCGAATAAAAAATTATGACTTACATTTTACGCAGATTATTTAACCGTATGATTTGTTAATTTCTATTATTTGTTAGGAGAGAGCGAACATTAGCAAGTGGGAGGCGAACCCCCCTTCTCCAGGTGGAGGGGGGTGTTGGCCAGCATAGTGAGCAGAGCTTTCTGGTTACTTAAAGAAAAAAATATTGAAATCGATAATTGTCGACTGCTAAATCCTAGAGATATGTGTATTCAATCAGCAAATAAATTTTATTTTTTAGGGGTACGTATGGAGAAATAAAGATCAGTTAATTGGAAAAAAATATTATCTTCACCGTCTCTTTCGATGATACTGACACGTTTGAAAAAAATAGTTCTTCTAAAAAGTTCTATGGAGTTTCAATTAATGATTACAACATCTTTGCATAATTCAAAGTAATAGAAAAAATATGTCTAATCAAGAAGGATACTTCAATGAGTTTCTTTAAAAAAAATTTCAGATTAGATAATTCTTATCAGATTTCTATCTTTTTGAAGATTGTAAGATATGAAGTATATTTTAGAGACTTGGTGGAAACGCAAAAACAACATACAACTGTTCACAGTACAGTGGTCCCTGTCGTACCGCAAACCCGGGTACTGCACGATGTCTTTTCTGCCTCATACGCTTTTACTCTACATAGCTGACTGTAATTAAGGGGTACCGTTTCCGTTAGAATAACGAACGCTGGAACGCTTTAAATAAGACGTTTCTATTATACAAATCGTTCCTTCTAGTACCGAAATAGGGGGATCGAGGTGTTGCAGTACGACAGGGAGCACTGTATTTTATCAAGTTCAGAACTGTTAATTGAAATCCGAAAGATCAACAATGCTCGATGAGACTTCTCCTTACTGTGATGACCAAATTAGGAGGCTAAATAAGAATATCCTATGTTGTATAATAAGAATTTCCAAATATAATAAATACATTTAAAAAATACGATTATCTGCGACCATGTAGGAAACTTGTTGTTACATACATTACTACTATGTATTTGTTACGTACAATTCAACAGAAAAATATAAATAATCTGAATTTGATTCGTGACTTTTTGTACAAATACGACGAAATCACATAGTTTTGAATATAATAATGGCGGACAATATCAACCGAAAAATATTTTAAAATTTGTAAAATATATCTCCGTTAATCACTCTCAAAAATGCTCTTCATCCAAATAAATTCCTATTTTGTACCTGATGGAATTGAAAATAAATCTTGTGTTATGAAGAACTACCAAAAAAATAATTGATAAATTCAGATAAGTACTTCTTACAACTAGATGAATTACGACAATGATCCAGGTAAAGCGTCCAGAATTAGTCAATATGAAAGCAATGGATTTTTCGCCTTTACAAAGGTTTTTAACGGCAAAACTTTTGAGTCTTTCAGTGACATAATATCCCACCCAATTTTTTTGTCGAGAAACCTGTTAAATGATGGGATGTTCAAGGTAAATAAGAAAGCGAATGATTATGAAATAAAACTGTATATACATGATTGGTTAAAAACTTACATTTATAATAATGTGAACTTAAAAGTTAGAGTATGTCTTTTCCCGTCACCAATACAATATTATATAATGCCTATTATTTTTTCAAATCCCAAACCACATTTATGTGCAAATCATAATTCGAATTATTTATGAAATAAATTTGGTAAAATATTATTTTTATTTAATAAATTTGGAAAAAACAATAATATTATGTTTTTTTCATCTCTTTCATACATTGTCCTTGTGGTCTCGAACTTCTGGGATCAGCTATATGTTTTTTTACTACTAGTTTCGGCACTTGTGTCATCTTCAGGTATATGTTAGACAATATCTAATATCGATGCTCTAATATCTATCATGGCACACGTGTCTAAACTAGTGATGAAGAACTGAGACACTCAGTTGATATAAAAAGATAAATAACATCAGGACAACATAACAGAACATGCTTAATATTACATAATTTATAAAAATTAATTGAAACAGTATAAAAAATTAAATCAATTATTTCCAGTTTGTATTTTTACGATTTTATCCAGCACATTATGAAATTGTTTTTCTCTAATAACCAATATTATTAAATATGGTCTAAAATATAGAGCATTGTAGATAAAATACTGTAACTAACCGAATTATTGAACCATGATTTTAATGTGTTCCATACATTGTATCGAGCTACTAAATGTGATGAAGGTGTGACATACATATTACTCTTATACATCCAATTCTGAACACGTTATAGATTGACTGTTTTCTTATTGGCAGAAGCATCTCTTGTTCTCTCTTATAGAAAGGTATTATAACATGAAACGAATTTTACCATACAGTTACTTTATTTAAGATTTGAATTTTATTATATTTAATAATATATAAATTAAATTCAGAACTTCAAAAAAATATATAATCATGAGTTTATTTTAAAAACAATTCATTTAATTGGTACTTATGTAGTTAAAATTTCATATTATCTTACATTATAAAACAACAAATGTTTAGAAATTAAAATTTATTGATTTCAGGACACAGTAAATTAAATAGATAAATTATTACATACTAAATTTATTAACTAGTACTTACAAGTTTATCGAAAGATTAAAAAACTATTAACTTTATCACGCACTGTATTTCTTCTAGTTTCAAGAAAGTATAATAAATATATAAAGCAATAAATTACAACGAAACGAAACGATATCAATAAATTTAAACGATACATGTTGATAAAGTGTATATACTCGTAGTTTTAAAATATACTAACATTGAGATATAAGTTATTGAAAAATTCTAAACACTTCATTATATGTATCATTTAGAAAAATAAACATAATTTACTTAAAGATTCATGTATTTATAGATAATATAATTGGTATTTAAAATATATCACAACCTGTCAATTTAGTTTTATCTACTGAATATACAGCAAGTATGTTTTTATATGTCGATATATTGATCCCTATTTGGTTGTAAACTAAAATGATAAAAATGTACATGAAAAATTTAAGCACAAGTTTTTTGTATACTTCCAGATGGTCATATAAATAAGTTACTATCAAGTATATGAATTTTTAAGAAGTTGTTTTTCCTACCTCTCTTATTTGTGAAACATTTGTAGTTTAGTGTGAAAGATAAACAATAATTTATTAAACAGGCATTTATAAACGATGTCATTTATATTTCATGAACGTATATGTTTTTATATTTTAATAAAAAGTGTAAAAAAATATTTAAGTTTAAATACAGACGAAAACCTTTCAATATAATATGTGTGTGTGCATATTTAATTAATTATTTTCATTATTTTCGTTTATTTTAGTAAATCCGAATCGATTTATATATAAATTTAAATTATCTAAATATTTTAAGGTACGTTAAAAATAAACTTTTTATAATTAGCACAAGTGTAGGAAGAAATATTTCTAAGATCGGTTAATTTTCATTTTTTTTGCGATAAAAACAAATTCACACATGAATTACGCGGTACAATTTTTGACATTTAAAAGCATGTTCAAACATTGATGATTTGACCGTCAATTAAAACTCATATTAACACATGTACAACTAGTCAAAAACGTCTTCCTCATTTTAGTGTTGCTTAAGAAATATTATTGATATTTGCCATTAAACAAAATTTTCGTGTAAATATCGACTAAACTACATATCAAATCAAGTCTATTGCATGAAAAAAACATATATATATATATATATATAATAAAATAATTTCCATTTATTTGTAGATGAATTATTAACCATAAATGTTTTCTTCCATTTCATATTTTTTAATAAAAAGGAATAAAAATAAATGAAAAATTAATATTCAAGAATGAAATAGTATTACGAAGAAGAAAAATTCGATGTTTAGTTGGATATCTTTAAGCATTAATAACATCTTCGATATTTTTTATCATAAATTTTATTAAGTGATCTATATTTGAAGCGTTATCTGTACTTATTTTTTAAAAACTTACTTTTAAATGATTTTCGTTTAAATTATTATGATTTTAATTGTAATACTTTGTAACTTTGATCCCGTTAAGATGTAATCCTATCGATAATCTTTCTATAGTATCAACTGACAGTCTGCTTTCTGGGCCTAGTTTCGGCACTTGTGCTTTCTTCAAGAAGATTTTGAAATCTAAATTTTAATTCGCGTTATACTTTACTTATATTTGTATTATAAGGTGTAGTTTATATTTTACAGTTTTAAATTATTAAATAATGCGTTATTGGAACTGTTAAATATTAAAACTATAAAATATAAACCATACCTAAAAATATCAACATCAATAGAGCATAAACCAAATTAAAATTTAGTTTTCAAAATCCACCTGAAAATGGTGCACATATCGAAACCAGTCACGGAAAGCATACTTTCAGCTAATGGTATAGAAAGAGGACCCTCAGGATAACATAAAATATTATGGTTCACAACTTTCCATTTTATGTAATCTCATAGATCCTTTAAGAGATTGAGATCAAGAATATTGAAGCAGTGTTTTAAGAGTCACAAGTGTTATATATATATATATATATATATATATATATATATATATATATATATATATATATATATTACTCTTCATTGTTTCTTCAATATGTAAATTGCTTCAACCCCCAACTACAGGTATTCAACTCTATATTATTATTGCATCACGATTTAATTCACATTAGTGACATATTTTCCTTATTTAATTATTTATTTGAATTTATTTATACTATTTTTTCTGATAGAAGCATTAAGAATTATAAATTTAGTTTTAGCTACGTAGCGTACTCAATACCTATGGCAAGTCTATCTAATTATCTTTATCAATTTAATTTATTTATTATTTTTGTCACGGTCTGCGCCCAAAATAACCTCCCTTTCTAATTGGATATCGAAGACAATTTCGGTAGATACTTTATTTTGGCGCGTCATTTAATTGAGATACGAGATTATACACTATTCATCAACTTTGATCTTCCTGTTCGGTATTGGTTTATAATTACTTTACATTCTTCGAATCATTTTATTATTATATATATATATATATATATATATATATATATATGTATATATATATATATATATATATATATATATATATATATATATATATATATATAGAAAGTAAAATGAGCTCTTTTCAAAATATAAGAAACATTTCATTAAAAATAATTTATATTGTCTAATTTCAATATTTATTCTTTTTCTATAAATACACCTTTATCCATTTTTTCAATATGATCCATAATGAATTTACGTTTTATTATTTATATTTTATATAAATATATATATATATATATATATATATATACATACATATATACATATTTAAATGTATGTATATAAATATATATATATATATATATACATACATATATACATATTTAAATGTATGTATATAAATATATATATATATATATATATATATATATATATATATATATATATATATATATATGTAGGTATTGTATGTGTTATTAAGTTTTTCTCTCAAAAAGTATAATTCAATCAGTAATCGACAAATAAAGTATATCCTGTATTAATTAAATGAGTCATTTAAAAAATGAATATATTGTTTTAACATTATTGATATTCTCCTAACATTTCTTCCATTAAACATATTTTTATACAATTCACATATATAATAAGTTCTTCTGAATAGTAAATAATATATATTGTTCCATTGTTGACGCATATTATTGAAAAGAGGATGTGGTAGGCTTCTTTGTTAATGTTGCATGCTAGTGGAACTGTATAATATATCATGCAGTATTTAATTTTTATGTTTTATGTTAGCTCAGTGACATTTTCAGTATTACCATATTCTTTTTCAGTCGTTCCATATATTCATTAGTATATCGAGACGAAGTTAAATATAGCATAATGTAAGATTCGGTAGCACATAATAACTTTTTTAATTATAAAAAATACATAGAGTTTTAATGATAAATGTCAGATTTGTTATATATACTTAATTACAAAAATAATAACAATAATAATAAAAGAATCGTTTGTTAATAAATATTATTCATCGGTTTATTTCCATTTTTTTATAATAATCAATCTATGATCTTTTCTAATAACTTAAGAAATATGTAAGTATATTAATAAATTTACAAGAGCAATGCTCTTGTAAATTTATTATGATACAGAATTTTACGATGTACATAATTTTTATATAATATAAAGTTATACAATCTTAAAATTAAACGTTTTGAAGTAATAAATTTCTTCTTTGCTTGGTGCTGTCAAATCCTGAAACGAATTTAGTGTTGATCTCAAGAATGTTCTATGTCTAAAAACTGTTGACCAATGAAACTTTTTATTCGTTTTGTATTATATAAAAAAAATGATCACGGCACGCAAAAAAATTTGTACGGGTATTCTGTACATAAGGCACAAGAAAACCTAAATAACATCCATTAAAGAAACTTCTTCAAATTCTTTCAACTACTATCTTAAAATATTTCAATTAAAGTTTAGTTAAAGAGAACAAATTGAAATTCATTTTTTTTTAATATTATATATATATATAAATAAATATATATATATATATATATATATATATATATATATATATATATATATATATATATATATGGATATAAAGACCAAGAACGAGACCAATAAACAGGTAGGATAAGGAACTAAAAAAAATATTGGAAATCGGTGAAAAAGAGAGGCATTCAATCGTACAAAATGGAAAATCATGCAGGAGGCCTTTAACCACCAGTGGGCTGACAGAAGCTGATGATGAAATGATACACACACACACACATATATATATATATATATATATATATATATGTGTGTGTGTGTGTGTGTAAACCATCTCTAAGCTTCAATAACTTATTCTTATATAAAAATATCTTTCTAGTGTATCTCTTTTGTATGCATTTCATTAAATAAGTAATTTAATTAAGAAGGTACAAAGAATTCGTTTGTAACAGTTATTAAACATGATATTTCTATTTGTTATTTCAAAAGGTTTACATAAATGTACCGTTTCTCGTCTCACCCAATTATTCCTTTTGTTAAGTTCCTCTTAACAAACAATTAGTATACCATAAAAATAACACTTTACCTCTAAGTCACATTAACTGCTTAACTACAGTTAAATTAAAACCTGAAATATAAAGTTTTTGAAAATGTTTGTTGAGGAAATCTCAAATTTTTCTAATATGAATTGATTTCATGATTCGTGTGTAATTATTTTTTTTTTCATTTCTGACCTTTTACTTCAGTTGTGCTCTGAAAATAAAATTTATTGAATAATAATTCTGTTGAAATGTTTGTATTTTTGATTATTCTGTATAATTTCGATGTATATATATATATATGTATATATATATATATATATATATATATATATATATGCGTGCTGGTATGTATGTATACACTTCGAGTAAATAATTGTATTTTCACGTTTGATTTTTTTTCTGATTAGAAAGTTTTCTTGTATAGTTTAACACCAGGAGTCCATATAAGCTCATTGCTTTAACCCTTTCGCTCCGGCGCGCTTATCACAAAATTTGATCACTGTGAACGGAACGAGTCGTTAACGACTCGACGCTAACAATGGAATGCATACGACGTACGATTTCGTTTTCTCTTCTATAAAGTTCGTGATGAAGTTTATTATAGTAATTTAAATTATTTTTTTGAAAATAACATAATTTATTTTAATATATTCCTTTAGTACGATAATCAACAATCTGGGACATCCAGTACCGCCTATACTCAATTGACAACGATATCTTATATTGAAAATGTGAAATAAAATGTAACATAATATACATAGCATGGGCGTATATATATACGCTCTTTTTCGATGAGGGTCTATTCTTTGAGAGCGTATACACTCTTCGTATTTGGAGCAGCACTCTTCGATGGCGTATATACACGCTCTTCGAAGCTAAAGGGTCAAGCTTAGAAAAACTTTATATCTTACGAATGATATGGATATTATTGTTAATTCGGTGAATTTTTTTTATAGAAAATGAATGTTTGTTGAAAAGTGGAATATGATTTAATCTTCGAAGTATCCTCCATTATTTAATATATATTTTTTCATCTGTCGGGTATTTGACGAATCTCCTGACAAAAGGTGATGACTTTGATTCGATGAAATAATAATGCATTTTTGGACCTCTTCCACGGTTTTGGAATATTGCATGTTTTATGCGTTACAATACTTTTCCAGCCGTTGGTAGCATTTTTTTCGACTGAAATGCAAAAATTATGCAATTCCAAATACTCTAATTATCGGACGCCATCATGCTGACTACTATTTTATGAGGTATGCTAACTGCTTGGCCAAAATATATAACATTAAATGTTAAATGTGGAACTTGAAAATCCTAAAACGACGAGAAATATTTTAAATTAAAATAGAATAATGATTTATTGAAGTTAAAGGCACCGAATCAATTTTTACATGTAATATAATTAAAAAAAATATTTTTCTCAACTTTTAATAAATATATCAATTATTGAATCCTGTAGTTTGTAGCCATAAAAACAAAAATGATTCCTGACTAATTTTCTTAATTTGAAAGTCTTTCTCTCCGTTTCAAACGCTAGGTTTCTATAAATAATAAATATTATCTTCGACATTGTTTTATACAAATATATAATTTCATAAAAATTAAAATCACGAATATTAAAAATTGAATTGGCGACAACAAAATATTATAAGAATAATTGTCTTCAGTAACTGTATACAAATCGACTTTTTAGTTTGTCTCTTTTTATAATGTACATATATATATATATATATATATCTAATGTGATGAAATATTTTTTACGTTTCATCAAGACAATGAAAATTTTACTGAATATTTAAGTTGTTACATTAACAGTTATAATTCTGAAACGAGAATATTAAGTTTAAATACAGAAAACTGAAAATATATACTCGAGTTTACTCATGTAAATTAGCCCGGAGGTTAAAGAGAATATTCGCGCGAAAATGTTATAGAGAATATTCTTAAATTAAACTGAATTTCCCGTAAAATATTTACTGCCTCCCCGTCGACACGTTCGAGCTATATTATGAAAACTGGAATGCGGCACCCCGGGAATCCATCTTTTTCAAGAACCTGTATTAGATTCCACCAGAACTAACAGCTTATAAGTGCATGTAAATGATAATATGCCAGATATATTTCAGACTGATATTTATGCACTGATATTATGTGAAAAAATGTGTGAGGGTCTCGAGCTCCTTTCTCATCTACGACCACGTCGACTTGTGTCTATATGTAATTTTAGGTATGAGTCATCTCTTTGTTTATATGACACGTTTATTTCATATTGCCGTTTTAACTGTACTGCAATATATTTTATTTCGATTGTGTTGCAATAAAAAAAAGTATGAAAATTGAATTTTACACACAGTATTGGTACGCCATTAAATGTACAATATCAGCGGGTGTCAATGTTTTTGCGCGTCGCGCACGTACGTTCAGAGTCCGACTTGTGCGTAGGAGTAATTTCTCTATGTATGTATGTGTTTATACATACCCTTCTATTCTCGTGCAACCACTAACAAAAAACACTAGACATTTATCGTTTATGTTCACTTGTATAATAAAGACTTGTGTGCAGTTGTAGGCCGAGAATAATATTTTATGTACAGTATCGTGGGTCGATACCGGTAAAGTTATTTTAATTGATAGTTTTTGAACATTGCGTGATTTGTAGTTGTATGGAAATTGTTCATGTCACCGGCATATATTTATATATTTATTGCTTGAATTTCTTTTTTTCTTCGAGAGTTAATTGAAAAAATGAGAAAATATTTGTATGTCGTAGTCAAATTATGTAAACCCATATACATTTATATTAAATGCATTCTACGAAAAATATATGTAAATTATTATACAGAAACATATGTATGTTATTGAGTTAATTATATACATACATATATATATATATATATATATATATATATATATATATATATATGTATGTATGTATTTATATATAGATTTTGTGATAAGATGTATACAAATATTAAATACATTACGTTATCATCGGACTAAAATTACGTACAAAGTTATAATGTGTATCGAAGTAATTAAGAAAATAAAAATTAATAATGAATGTAGCTGAATTTTAATTTCGAACTCATTAACATTATATTTTTACATATCAATTAACATTTAATATTATTTTTAAAATGATATAAATGCGTTATTAGTGAATTCCATAGAAATAGGTCGTATATTGAACTATAAAGTATTGTATATAACGTCAGTTTTAATCTGATTTTTTTTTATTAAAAAATATTTTGTTAAAAGAAATTCTTAGACTGTTTAAGAAATCAAACTAAAAAATAATGTCGATTATCTTAAGCTCGTACAAATATTTATTGTATTGTAAATTATTTCTTATGCACACTCATTACTTTACGATATTCAGTTTTTATAAGAACTTGAATGGAATCATCAATGCTATTAATTTTTCTTCCATGGACTCTCGTTCTGTAAACAATAAACATTTTTTATCAGATTTCAATCCAATGACTTAGCAGAACATTTCATCTTTATGTTGCATTTCCATCTTTAACATATATCGGAGATGGTTTCAGTAGGAATCACTGTACTTTAATGATAGCTAATTTTGGTTTTATGCTCCTGATCAGTATCTGTGAACCTCAATGAATCATTTAGATACGAATTTTCCATTTGAATTGTATTCAATTTTTTAGTAAACAAAATAAATCCAAAAAGTCTTAAAAATGAACACTTTGTAACAGTAAACTTTTTATAGAAATTTAAAAGTACGACTTAGAGCCTGTTCTAATTTTTTTACCATACATGTCTAATAATAAAACATAAAAACCTATCTCAGTTGTAAATACTGAATTATTTTAACTTCACACAATTTTTCTTTCCATCGATGTATTTAGACAAGGATAATGATTCTTTTTCGTTGCTTGAAATTTAATAGTTTTCTTTCAGTCGGCATTGAAGAATAATTTTATACTGTTGATATAATATTGTACATATTTTCAATTGTACTACATTTTGAATTTTGTACAACTGAAAAAATGTAGATAATTTTTTTAATTGTATCTAAGAAGAAAAATGTTTTTTTCTTAAAAAACAGAACGCTAACAAGCTCTTTATCTCAATATTCTGAAGTCATTCAGCTTATCCCGCGGTTCTCATACACAACAACTTTTTTCATAAATTATTAACAATTATATGAACTTTTTATGCATACGATTTTTTTAATTTTATATATTTAAAATCAGCGTCATGAATTAAATGTAGTTTTATTAATTAAAAAATGAGAAAAACCGCTTTCTATATCTGTGTAGAGTATAAACTTATTATGGAAATTAAAAGTAAAATAAACACAAGTAAATATTAAATATTAATTCATTAAGAGTAAATTTACAAATATTATCACACAGAATCACAAGTAGCAAGTTTTAAATATTAAAAATTTGCATTTAATCCTTCTTTATTTATAAATAACAAAGCGTACATCATTTAGTTGATTTTTAAATCAAAATTATTAGAATTATATAGTTTTCAACTTTGGTATGTTTTATGGTTACATAACTTATATTAATAATGATATATCATTTATTTTATCAAAATAATCATTTTATTCACTTCTCCTAGTACTATAAAACATGCAACATATATTAGAACATGATAAAAAATTACTTAATGCTCAATACTATGTTGCCGAGAATAAAAAATTAAACTCCTCCAGTCATCTTCAAATTTTAATTAATTTATGACAATGCTTACAATGAATACTTGTCTATGTTTGAAATAAAAACGATTTATATTATAAACAAGCGTTGTGATACGATATCATATTCCATAATAGAAATATTAACAGGCTTATGTGCTGCATATCTAATTTTTAACTACGCATTGACGGTTGTTAATGCTCCATAACGAGCTTATAAAACATATGTTTGTTATTTGTTCTTACTTTGATTCAATATGGATGAGAGTATATAATTGTATTTTTTAATAGTTTAAATATATCTTGTTACTTTTTTTTTCTTCTATATAAAATATTCTTACTAACGATGGTCAGGAAAAAAATAAAGAGGAACTGATAAAAAAATGTCTCACGGATTTTTCATAAAAACCATTACCATACTATTATTAGTCAGTTTGAAAATCAAAACAGGCTGTTTAATGTTTTAAATGAAGTGTAATATAAAAAGGATTATTTGGAGAAATGTTTATATTATAAGTAACAGGAAATACTTTTGTCATTTTATATCAGTTCTTAATCATAATTTTTAATTAAAAGTATATATGTGCTCTGCAAGATAAGTGTGAAAGTACACGAAGATAATCCAAAAACCAAAACTAGTTGTAGGAGAATACTATACCCTCAATGGAATCAAAACCAATAAGATAATACACTATTTATATAAAAATAGACAAGGGCATATATATATATATATATATATATATATATATATATATATCAGAAAAAATGTGTCACATAAAATATGACAGAAAATATTATTTATAATATTATTTTTTCATTTATATGAAATTGATAAATATTTTTTATAAAAAATATTCTATAAGAATGATTTGCTTTAAACAATTTGGTTGATCTACAGATGTAAATTCATTTCTTAAGATGTTTTCTAAAAAAATGAGACACTGGTTGTTGTTTTCATTTAATTTATTCTAATTTTATTAAATGTAGACAATCATTTATTAAAAAATATTATATGATTATATATATAGAATATTTCTATGTATATTATATATACATAGAAATATGATTATATATATATATATATATATATATATATATATATATATATATATATATATATATATATATAAGGACAAAATATTTATACTTTATTTTCTGCAAATTGGGTTTTCTATGAGAAAATCTTTGAATACTTAGGTTTATTTTGATATATTTAAGATTTTTCTTTGTACTTCATAATTATTGTTAATATTATTAACTTTGGTTTATTTCCTACTTGCTTATAATAAATTATTAATATATGATGAATTGAAAACGTTAACATTTTATCATGTATTTCAAGTATAAACAAATTATATAGCATATTGATAACTAAATAGCATACTTTGCGTTTAAAAAAATATTCAGCGAAAAATTATAGTACCCCGGTACTGAATAAAAAACAGATAAAAAGAAGAAAAATGAAATAATGTATGAATAGAAAGCTTTGCTGAAAAAAGTGTTAAATGAAACAGTATTTCAGAGTAATTAAAACAAAAGAAACGATATATCATTTTTATTACGGTTTCAATGTTTGTTCGTTACAACACGTAACAGTCTGCCTGCAGAGTAGTTTCACTTTCGAAAGCCACTGTTTTGTATCCATCTAACAGAGTGTCGCTTGACGTTGAAGTCTCTCATCACAACGTGCCATCGTGTCAATAAATCATCGATGAACCAACAGCAGCGAGTACGGATGTGATAAATTAAAATCCTATTGTTTTTTATCCCCTGCGTACACAATACAGAAATCATAAATTCAGTTCCAAAAATGTGTATTCTACATGAAAATACCTATGTTCTATTAGAGGGGTAATAAATATCTATACCTTTTGTTCTAAATGGTCGAGAGCTACAAAAGGATCAGGCGGAATCCTGTACTCGCGGAAATGATGGTTAATAAAATGACGTCGGATTTATTTGTTCCATGAATACGTTTCGTAAATAATCGAGGAAATATATTGGCTGAATTTGATGGGCTATGTTTATTTATGTGATCTCTATATTAAAGTAATGTGAGTGTGATGATGCTTTTATGCGAAAAAATTAATTAAACAATAATGCAAATTAAATAACACTTGTATTGTTTTCATAATGTCAATAAATAATATATTTAAACTATTATAATTCTGAACTCAATTCCAATTTCAACTTTTAATATTTAATAATTCATTATTAAGTATCTCATTTTCAATATAATCAATAAAAAATAACTGAGAAAATTAATGGTTTAAAATATAAATTATATACGACTTTTTTCTTTTAAAAATATGAAATATGTACCAATAACAAATCATTTTACATGTCTAGTTATTCGTTGAATTCATAATTTTTACATTTTGTTTGTATATAATTTATTATTTTAATTATTTGTCTTGTTTATAATATATTTTAGAGTATATTCTATATATATATATATATATATATATATATATATATGTATATATATATATATATATATATATATATATATATATATATAAATATATATATTCATAACTTTTCGAGTTCAAACCTACTCTAAATACCAAATACTTTAACCAAAAATACCAAAAACTAATGCAAAATCGATACATGACACTAACACCTCCGTCGGAATCAATTGACATGATAATAACGAACGTTCACTTTTACACTATTTTTACACAATTACAATCTACCTATGATTGTATTTCGTTCAATGAAGATTATTTTTTTAATGAATTATGATAATTTAATAATAATTAAAAATGTAAATATGCCCAAATAAAGTTACTCTGAACATAAAAATTATTTTTTAATTATATATATATATATATATATATATATATATATATATATATATGTGTGTGTGTGTGTGTGTGTGCGAATGTGTATCATGTTTAAATAAGAAAACAGAGAATTGTAAGCCATTATTAAGTACTCTATTTGATAATATATTATAAAGTTACAATTGTGAATACAAAACACAGCGCTAAATAAATTTATCTTTAATAAAATATATGATGAGATTTTGTATGACTTTATTATGAATGTATTAAAATACAGACGTTCTTGTCAATTATTAATTTACTACTGAAAATATAAACAGACAATGAAATTATATTTATATTTAATGGAATGGTTAATTCAAAATTATATGTTTTATAGAAACATCAACTCAAGTCAATATATGTTATTGTTAATATGTTGCCTTCTATTTGTATGGTAAATGGTAACATTTTTTTATATTGTAATTATTGGTATTTATGGATATTTGTATCCTTTAAAACATTCATTGCAGAACGAAATTTACCTTTTAAAGAGTAAATTGAAAGAAAATGTTATATATTTGTATACAAAAACAAAATGTTACTATTTCATTGAAGAAGAAATAGTATTAAAAGTATTTATTTTATCCAGTTGAATTGATCATTCATTTTTATGATTTATTAATTATTAATGTTGAATTTAATTCTTTTTTCTATCAAATATCATTTTTTTCTTGTCTTGTAGTCTTGGTTCTGATAAATGACTTGAATACTTTTTTCCACAGATGGTTTCGGCTCTTGATACACACACTAATAGGTTGTTGATAAACGTGAATTTACTGACAAACTACCTGATGTAGCTTAAGACTCACAATTAGTCGTAGCAGATAAATATTCAAGTAATTCACCAGGATTGAAATCAAAATAACAATGTTATAATTTTTTTATATATTTATATAAGCATAAGTATACACAAACGTTATTTTGAAAGTAAATTTAAACTCTTTTTTAATTTTTTATCAAGTTTTAAAAAAATACAAGATAATGAATTCTATTACAATAATAGTAAGTAAACTTCTTTATGATAGAAAAACCAGTGGCAGAGGTTTTAAAAAAAATACGAGGACTTTTTTAATATTTTTTTTCTTGAATCTGTCAGTGGAATGCATAAAATCTGACGAATTTAATGGATTTAACATGAAGGATGCAATTTATTCCAGTCACTAACGTGTCTATAAAAAACAAACATTCATGTATCATTTTTTTATAATTATCTAATTAAAATTTAACGTAATCATTTGTTTCGTGAAAGGAAAAGAGATTTATTTCTAATTAAATCTTGACCATGCTGCAAAACCGAAAAAGTAATGTAAGTATACAAGCCAAACTTTTAAATTTTCTTACCAAATGTATCATTTTCACTTGAAAAACCAAACAGAAATATCTGTTTGAATAACCTTTATTTATAACTATTTTTTATTAGAATTATTTTTTTATAACTGTAACAAAGAATATAGTACCTATATTTAAAAAAATATATTTGTTTCTGGATTTTATGCATATTTTTTTTAGGAAAAAAATTGAAATTGAAATATTTTTTCAAATTTTATACTTAGAGAACTATATTTCATAACATGTGTGCATAAAAGGGGGTTGCAGTGAAAGGTGTTGTTCGTGTAGATGGCTCTAGGCTCTAGGTGGGTATGCTGTGTGCAGTTAAGAATGTCTTTTATGTCATTTTTAAGTGTAAACATTTTCCACTAAAATTCAGTTATCAGATGCCATCCTTTGTTTACACAAGTACTTTTCTATAACCGAATTAAAATGAAACACGATAAGTTGTTTTTCCGATGTGTACTTCTACGCTACTTTAATTTGAAAAAGTGCAGCTGAAGCTCATCGATTGCTTGCGAAAACTTTTGATGAATCTACTCCGTCAGGAACAGTATGTACAGATTGGTTTCGTCGATTCAAGAGTGGCGATTGTGACGTTCACGACAAACAACGGCCAGGTCAATCGAAAAAGTTCAAAGATGAACAACTGCAAGCTCTATTGGAAGAAACCCCTTATCAAACGCTCAAATAATTGTCTCAACAGCTACAGTTGATAAATCAACCATTTTACGACGTTTACAAGCCATGGGAAAGATCCCGAAAGGAAGGAGATAGCTGCCACATGAATTGATCAAAAATGCCATTGCCAATCGTTTAAACATCTCGATTTCTTTGCTTGCAAGGCATAAAAAAAGTGTTTATTGTGATGTATCGTGAGCGACGATAAAAATGGATTTATTTCGACAACCTGAAATCCAAAAAAATCCTGGCCAAACATCAACGTCCACACCAAAGCGAAACATCCACGGTCACAAAACAATGCTCTACATGGAGGGTGTCGTGTATTATGAGCTGTTGAAACCGAAGGAAACAATCACCGCCAAATGTTATCGACAACAATTGGAACGTCTGAATGATAATTTGCTGCAAAAATGACCATCAAATGCATCAAATCGCCGAAAAGTGATTCTTCTCCATGACAACGCTCAGCCCCATGTTGCTATAGCTGTAAAACAAACATTATTGGAGCTTGAATGGGAGGTTCTCCTGCACCTAACGTATTCTTCGGACCTGGCCCCAAGCGATTACCATCTTTTCTGATCAATGCAACACTCTTTGGAAGATACACATTTCGATAACTATGGACAAATCGAAAATTTATTTGATAATGGATTGTATTAAAGAAAAGACAATTATTTCGTCCCGGAATTCAACTCTACCAGAAAAGTGGGAAAAAATTATTAATTCCGAAGGCAAATACTTTGATTAATGTCTTTACACATTTTTTTGAAATAAGTAGTCAAAAAACACAAAAAATAACGTTTTTCAATGCAACCTCCTAATAAAAATCATTCTGGAACAATCAAATATTGAAAACACGTTACTAGATTCGGATGTACTATTTGACTAATTAAAGATACGTTTTTCCTTATCCAGGTTTCTTAAATGCTCGATTAAATATAAAAGTTATATTTTCGATAGCTGCAATATAATACATATAATAATGCGAACATCTAAAATTTCCGGCTTGGAACAATAAATGAATACGGAAAAAATTATGTCATATAAGCAGGTATAACTTTATATTATAAACACCTTTACTTATAATAATGTTATATATATATATATATATATATATATATATATATTAAATAGTTAATAATTATATTTCTTCTAGTTTTATACTCAGATAATCAGGTTATATTCATCAAAACGCATGAAAAAAGTTGTTCAAGGAACATTTCTTAAGAAAAACTAAATTAATTTTTTATTAAATGAAATGTTTGTTACTAAATCTAAAAAGGTCAATAATCATTTGTTGGACAAAAAAATCTGTTAATTTAGATGTAATGCCAGTACTATATTGTTATTTATTTTTTTTCTCTGTTTACATGTATATATATATATATATATATATATATATATATATATATATATATATATATATTTGAAATATCTTATGTATTATTTGAGAATTATTTTTTATACTTTTCACAGTTATATATTTAAAAACCTCTAAAGCCGATTATAAATCTATTAAAGTTATTAAATTTAATGAATATATGTTTTTATTTAACAATCACTTTAGAGTGTTAGGTAGAAACTTATGATTTTTTATTTTAAAAAATAATTCTTGTTTATGAATTTGTTTACTTTTATAAATTAAACATTTTAAGTTGGCTACAAAACGTTTTTTATCTCAACCAAAATATATTTCCATTTCAAAATTTGTCAAATATTGATCCCAATATTTTGTACGATTTTAATTCGTCCTTTGAGAAAAGTGTTATAAGAACAAGAAAGAATCGTTCAAAGCTGAAATTCTTCTTAGTAATCAAAACGTAAACGCATTATGACTTCAACCGAATCATATTATGCATTCACAACAGGCTTCGCTAAAGAGATCTTAAGAACGAATCGTTATTCATAACGGTTGCGTATATAATGACCAATTTGTTATTCGGCGCCTATATCGCAGGTTAAGGATCCTATCCGTGTTGCATTGCTATTTTCGGTCGGGCAAACATGTCGCCCATTAATTCCGTGTAAAAACAAAGCTCGGAATTTCGACCGGCAGGGGGTCTTTGGTTGGATTCGTGGCCTGCGACGCTATAATAATAGGTACCGAACCCACGAACATGCGACTAGAATACAGAGCAGACTCGCCAGTTCGCTCCCCGCGCGTGTTTGCCAAGAGTTGACACGGCCGGTCAAGTAGGGCACCTATATCGCGAATGCAACAAAAGCCCGCGTGGCGCTGTTATAAATTTGAAATTTATTACTTGAGTGTATTGTTCTATTATTCAATTTTCATTCATGGTCGCCGGGATGGTTTGTGCCATTAGTTATAATTATTTAGTATGACCATTTGTGTATTAAAACAAGATGATTGAAATCCTTGTTGCGGGTATTCTGTGCTATCGTGAGAAGGACCAATGTCATTTAGTAAATTGTGTGCAATTTCAGTTTACATTTCAATTTAGTAAATAAGTTTTGTTTTACTATAATAAACTATTTTTGAAACTATTTTTTTTTAGTATTATTCTTTTTTATACTGGATTTTAATTTATTTATCTTCATTGTTGACTCTGATTATACTGAAAATAAATTGTTACATCTAGTTAGCTGTGTTAAAATAAATTCAGCGAGCTGTTCATTGAAATCATATCTGTGATACTAAAATAAAAGGATTTAAAGTGTACACAATTGTTAATAAAATAATAATTTTATTATTAGCTGCAATGTTTATGTTAATATTAATATTTAATTATATTTCACGTTTTAATGTAAGTTCAGTCATTATAGTTATGTGATAAATGAAACAAATTCACAAAAATGAATAATTAAAATGTAACTTATTATATTATACATTATTTTGTAATTGAATCACTTAAAACATTTTGTTGTTGTTTTTTTTAAGAACCTTAATTTTTATCATAACAATTTTTATTTCATTTACTTTTGTCGAAATACTATTTTTTCTGTTTATATTTTACATCTGTTTATAGTTATAAACAATGATAACGTTTCTTTGGTTGCGTTTACGTCCATATGATGTTTTGTAAAAAAATAAATAAGAAAATATTAATAGTTAGAGAAATTTGAAGAAACTTTTCTTATATTTATCAATTTTGGTGTTTCTAATTAATTTTTAATAATAAATATTAATATGTGTTGTTTATTATTAATGTTGAAATGTTAATATTAAAATATATGTAATTATAAAATTAGCTGACATTTTATTTACACTAATGTACAAAAATTGTAATCAAATTTAATATATGTCGACTGTTCTCATTTTAACCGTTTATTTCATTATGTTTTTTTGCTGCTTTCTATTTTTTTGGATCTATAATAGAGAAAAATTTTAAAAATGTATTGTCATTAACGTATTGTTTATTAAAAAAGTAGTTAAGGTTTTAAGAAAAATTGTTTATATATATGTACCGTTTACAATTATGAATTTTACATCCTTAAAGAATTTTTATCTGTTTTAAATAATAATGTGAAATTTCATCTTAATATACTCAAAAAAATTGCTCAAAATGGCGCATCTTTAGAAAAATTAATTTTAGTATCATGAAGTCTTTGGGACTGCATAGAATATTTAATAAACAATATTCTTCGGAAACTTGTTTGAGAAAAATTGTTCTAAACATATCCTTCTATCCTCATTTTTATTTTAAGATATATTACAATTATAAATTAGCCTCAATTTTACTATATATATATATATATATATATATATATATATGTTAATTAAATTTCAATAAAGTCGAAAATATTATTTTTTGATATAATTTTAATTTTATAAGAGATAAAAACCTGTCCTACCATTGTGTGCCTCACATGCAACGATTGTGTTGTTAAACTAATTTTGATCATTGTACTTGGATATAAGTTTATCTTATTGCTGTATTTCTCACATTTGAAATATGTT
>CM068320.1:1475000-1530000 GCA_034766995.1 Acanthacorydalis orientalis | reverse complement strand
ATTTTAAGCAAAATTAATAATAAAAGTCAATATTACAAAAATACAGATAGAAAATTACACTTTAAAATGATATTAACATGAACCTGATGAAATGACACTTTCATTGAAAAAAATGTAGATTAGAATTCAGAAAACAAAAACCGTAATTATTTTCCTACTAACCTAGTATAATAAAATTACAAAATATATTTACTCAGTAAATTCAATAAAAGTAAATATGTTCTCTGTTATATTTATATATTCTATTTAGAAATTTGTATATACATATACAAAAGGATCTGTACTGCAGTGTTCTTCTGTGTAAGTGTTATTTCCCATATAAATATTTGTCTTAAATAGTTGAAAATATACACAAAATATGAACAAAATACGCATACTTTTCGAAAAGAGTTTTTTTTAAACTATAATATGAAAACATTAAATGACTCCAGGTATGATTTTAATCCTTCGTTTTATTATTTTATATTATTATTTACTTTTATTATTACATATGTATTATTATTTACATTTTAATTTTTTTTTGTATAAATATAACGGTATATTAGAAACAAATTTTTAATTTAATATATTAAGTATTTTTTTCGCATATATTTTAAACATTAGAAAACGATATTTTAAAAATAATAAATGTCGGACTTGCTTTTACCATAACTTCAAAGCAAAAAAAAAGTACGATATGTATCGAAAGATCTAATATATACATATTAATTATACCTATATATAACTATATGGCATTAATATTTTGACGTCAACAATTCTTTCATTATTAGTAATATCCGTATTATGTATATTTATATAGATAGAATGTCATTATATTGTTATTGGCGCCAGTTACTGATCTTGATTTATTAAATGCAAAACGTGATACACGGTTATGGCAATTCAGAGAGAGCATTGTCACCAGACAGTGAGTTGAGCAAAAGTCATGAATATGTAACGCTGTTCGTGTACTAACGACATAATACATGATCTACTTGCCAAATTAAGAAATATACGTGGGCGACTCATATGCAACAGCCCACATTAGATGATAAACATATATAAATTTATGTCTTCATTCAACTGTAATGTGTATTATTAATTTTAAGTACCAACAAAGGTGAAAGGTCTGAGAGGAGTCGTATATTCTGTAATATAAAGAAATGGTAGATAACAAACAATATATATCCAATAGTTAATTTTTAATATTTTAATGCATAGATAATATTCATGTCTGTTTTGTGTTCAACAGAAGCCGTTTGTTTATTGACCTGAACTTATCGTTTCAGTGAGGTTGACTGTAGTCCAATAATTTACATGTCAATTCACTAATCAATAGGTCAAGGGATAAAATCCTGTTGAATTTAAACGTATACATACGTATATATGTATATATATATATATATATATATATATATATATATATAATTGTATATAAATATATACTAATATATATGTATATATACATATACAAGAAAATTTATTAAAATTCAAATATAGAATTATTAAAAATAATCATAAATTTAAAAGAGAGAATTACCTTAAAAGTATTAAAATCATTAAAGAATTTAATTTTTTATTGTATTTTTTAATGTATTTTACACATTTTACTTTATATAATTCTTATGTAGAAATAGTTTTAAAAGTTTTATTCAAAATAATTTTAATTTTTAATTTTAAAAAGGCAATCAATCACTTCCAAATGTATTATGTTTTTATTTAAATACATGTTTCACAATTCTACAATTTTTTAAGTTCTTTTAAATTATTTCTGAATTGATCTTAAATATTTTTTTCTTAGAAAACAAATATTTGTATTCTTTTAATAAAAACTCTAAATTATTTAAAGTAATAAACAAAAATACAATTTCAATTTTTTAAATAGTATTATAATTTAAATATATATTTTTAAGTATATAATGTTTAACTACTATGAGTTTATACATCTTAAAACTAGATTCAACACAAATTTTATTTGTGTTTAATACAAGCTTAAAATTATCTTAATAATAAAACATAAAGTAGATATTGAAAAAAGCATTTAAGAAAATATTAAATTCAGTAAATTATTATTTTCAGTTGTTGTTTATGCACATTTAGATGGCAGCGCCATCTTCCTCAGAGCGTCAAGTTATCAAAAAATCATGAGGGACAACGAAAGTAATCAGTATAATTTATTGAATATTTTTGAGCGAAAAAATTTGGTGTGGTCTGTGGATTAAAAAAATAATTCATTTATGAAAATGAGCTTAGCCACAGTGTGAACCTGTCATAAGACAGGTTCACACTGTGGCTAAGCTCATTTTTGGTATATAGGTAATTTTTTTCACTTCCTCACTAATCACAAAAAAATTTAATCACACAAAAATATGCCTTATTTTCTATACATTGGCGCTTCGATGACAATTGCAAAACCATTGAAATGCGAAGAAGCTTCATTTTAAATAATCAATAATTAATGACTGAGCATTTTTAATCAGAAAAAAGTAAGGTTTGAGAAAAATTAAAATTCATCAATTTTTGTAATAAAAATTTTTTTAATAAATTAATTTGTTGATAGTATAGTTTATTTATATCCACTTTCGATAATAAATTCAAAGTTAAATAATAAACCGGCTAATGCAACCTTTCAAAATAATAAATCAAAGAACAAGAATTTGAACAAGTTAAAAAAATAGTGTTACAATTATAATAATAAGGTAAACAGTATTTTTTTAGCTTCTTTGACCATAATATATACACAAAATATACCTCATGATTGAAAAATAACTATTCGAACAAGTTTCACAAAATTAAAAATTTAAAAAAAAAATTCTGTCTTAACAATAAATAAAAACATTTATCTTAGAAATGTACATGTAATGAAAATTATTGAAAATAAGTTTTATGAAAATTTAGTGATATATATATATATATATATATATATATATATATATATATATATATATATATATATATATATATAAAAAGCTATAATTTTAACATAAAATATAATATGAATTATAATATGAAGGAATCAGCATAGTACAACTAGTAGGATAATGTACTCAATGTGTTTAAGTTCATTTTAAACATTATATATTTATTTAGATATAGATTATCAGTACTTTTAAAATCAAATCCCTAAACAATCAAGCATAACAAAAAATATATCTTTCATCTAAAAAATGGTTATAGACAACTTTAACACGTGTTATTAAAATATTTTTTTTAACATTGTGAATTTTTAAAGTAATATTTGTTAAAACTTCAATAACACCAGCGAATTCAAAATATTATTATGCAAAATATTAATTTATTTCAAACATTTAAACGAAGAAAATTAAAAATATAATTATAATTATTATTCATAAAATAATTTCCAATTTCTAACAATTTCTAATTAATTGCTCATTTTTTCTCGATCATTTTAGTTTTCTTATAAGGAAACACTTTATATCAAAAAAGAATCAATTTAAGAGCTTAATATTTTCATTTATATATATATATATATATATATATATATATATATATATATATATAAAGTATATTTAATAGTAGATGGAAATAAGTTTTAAAAACAAAGTTAAGAGATAATCCAATTTTATATCCTCTTGAAACTTTCCTTTGTTCTAATAAAAAATAATAATAATATTTTTTTCGATATGAATAACCGTAGAGTACAGTAAAATTGAAAAGTCGAGTGTTTCACTTGATATATAAAACCTACCGAACGCATAAGTCAAATAAGGGTTCGCACTAATGTCAAATGGATGCGCTTTATGTGTTTGAAATATGTATTCAAGATATTTTGAGATAAAATTTTACGCGGAGCAAAAAAAGAATAGACCTATGAAATTTACGAACACGTATTTGTTCGAGTTGTATCGACAAAAATATTTGTTCAAATTAAAGTTGTTTTTAATATGAAGCTAAAATCCATCTTCAAATTTGTAACATGTAAATATATCATTTTTAAGATAGCATATTTTTATCATTGTTTATTTTTTTAAAAAAATATATATTTGTGCATTTTGTTCTAATAATTATTTTGAGAATTAATTCGTTTGAAAGTTATATGTAATTCAAATTATATAGCGTTAGGAATATACAAAAACAAATATAAGAGAAATGTAAACCACTTCACACTAACTTATTGCATTTAGATTTATCTTTCAAAAACAACCCTTCAAATCCAAATAAATAACAGCACCAACTTCGGTTCAAAAAAAATTTGCTTTTAGAAGGATTAAATAATTTTATGAACTTTTTATATTTCATTACCTTTAATATTATTTTAAATTTTCTGTCGTTATTTTTTATATCACTACTTGTATTTTGTTCTATCCTATTATTAAAAGGTGCAATTATATTTACTGTAACTATATTTTAAAAAATCGAATTTATATAACAATATATTCTAATGAATTTTAGTAAAAATTTTAATTTTAAATGACTAAAAAAGTCGTTGATTTTTATAATGTTAATTAGTCACAATTGTGTAATTTTAGAGAAATTAATTATAATTCGTCGAAATTTGGTTTCTTTCATAGTTTTCAAGTTACTAGGCTCTGAAAATTTGACATCCAGTATAACCGCGAACGAAAATATTCCAGATTTCTATTTTTGTACAAAAATATACAGATTTCTGTAAGAATTTTAACTCATCGTTCTGCTTTTTTTACTCTGTCTTTGTATTATATTTTAATTATTTTTTGACGGAAAACGTCTTACACCGCGGATTTAATATGGGTGGAGACCATGCGAAAGTCGATGTTACGATTTGTGTATATTCAACTAATCTTAATAACTTCAAAACTATAACGCATATCTAAATAAGCAATACATGGTTTAATAAAGCAAAGATGTAAGAATGTTACGTAATGTTAACCTTAAGCGCTTGACGTCAGAGGCTGTCATAACATTGTCACCAAATTGTAGTGTAATATTATTGGTTGCCCGTGCGAAAAAATTAATGTAGATCCAGAGTAGTGCGTGCGCGTAGGATGTTGTGTAAGGTATCGTTTGACATAACTGGATAAGTGCTATAAAATAAAATACTAACAGTGATAATAATGAAAGAAATTGAAAATATATACACTGATAAAGTGTTGAAACTGTATTAATTTTCTCTAAAATTTTAAAAATGTCCAAATATCTTCAAAACAAGAAGGTAAATTAGTATCGTAAACGCCTATAAAGTGAAAGAAGACTAAATGAGGAATCTTAAATGGCCCCTATGACAGCAGCAGAACGAATTTGGAGGATGAGGCAGCGTCGACAATTTGAGGCGAACACTGCAATGCCTGATGCAAGTTCACAGGGAATAGATTTCGACAGTGAGATGGAACCGATGGAATGCGACGAAACAGAAGTAGATCTAACGTTTGAGAATAGATATTTAGCGTTTAAACCCCATTGGCGTCTGGTGACGGAGCACTTTGAAAAGACATTTTATGGCAACAGGGTGGGTTCTATTTGTGGAGTTTGTGACCGCATACGGTTGCAAAATAATTTAAAACGGCCAAATGTAGCTATGTTGCAATTCTTACAAAAGGAATTTACAGATGAAGACGTTCAACAATTCATGTTGTGCTCAAACTGCTTTGCATTAGTAAAGCAAAGAAATGTGCCAACGTTGACTATAATTAACGGTTTCGCGTATCCACTGAAGCCAACACACTTGCCATTTAACTATATCGAGATGTTTCTTTTTCAACTAATGCTTTACTACACAGAGCATGTTAGAACAATAGTTAGTGACTGGCTCTGGGTTCCCAGCATATCGCTTCTGCTCACCGGGGACTTTAACATTGATGGGTCGAACTATCGTCTGAAACAGTTTCTGAACGACAAGTTTAGATTGGTCTTGGCCACGGATCCAACTGACTTCACAACTTTAAAATATACCACTATAGACTTAATGTTCTCTAGAGATATAAGTGTAGCATGTAAGTCTTACATATTGTACTACTCGTACAATTGTCCTGTTTTTAACAAAATGTTACAAATTAGTCAGCATTGTGAGAAATAAATAAAAATACACAAGTTTGTTGTGCTCATCTCTTTCTTACCAACCCTACAAACACCATGCCCCGACAACACCGCTTGAGTAAGACGTTTTCCGTCAAAAACCTCAGCGGTAGTGACTCCGACACCACCTACCAGTTTTATGTATTACGTACAGCTGACAATTTATAAACAACAACCTAAACATCTTTATATTCTTCATAACCATTCATCATCACCATGAACACTGAATATATGTTGAAAATCATAATGGATAAAATTTAACATCTAATGCAAATACAACCATCACCATACAAGAATTTTATAATATTATCTTACTTCAATACTATAGCAACTCTCTTCCTCACTAATACCCATGGCTCCTGTGTTATTCATTGTTGATGGTTTGCATAGTGAGGATTAGCAGCTGCTCTCACCCTTGCCTACTCGAAATAAAATTTCAGTTCTGACACACACACACACACACATATTTATATATATATATATATATATATATATATATATATATACATATATATATATATACATATATATATATATATATATATATATATATATATATATATATACATACACATATATGTATATATCAATTGTTTATTCCTTATTTTAATTTCACTGATTGTCAATTTATGTAATAAATCAATAATTTAAAATGTAATACATATTTCTTTCATTAACAACAATATAGCATGATTACAAAATACATAATGAATTTTGTTGATTTTTTAAAACACATAATGTTGACAGTTCTAATTAAGAAATTATCTTTTTAATTAAGAACTTTGTTTTTTTCATTTGGGAGGAAATATTGAAATAGTGTTTGATTTTTATAAGAACTAAGGGTCTATCCAGCTTGAGAATTAAAGATGAGGTATTGGGTGATGAATTAAAGAAATATATTGTGATTGCCTTAATGGTAGTCAAGCGTTTCTTGGAAAGACGGAGATGGAAGATTTCAAATGTATTACCGTACAAATTTATTTAAATATAATGTTGACTTAAATATAATATAGATAAAAATCAATTTCATTGAAGCTGATGTACTTTGTATCAACTTTCAGTTATATATATATATATATATATATATATATATATATATATATATATATATATATATATATTGTTTATTTTCTAGCCTTAGTGGATGCACATATGTATTTAATTTTTATTTTTTTCTTTTTTAACTATATTAGTATATATTTTTAATATATATTTTGTTAGTAAAAATTAAGGTTAAAATTTGTATTTTAATCCTTGCATACAATTCTTAGGAAAAGCATTACTCGCATTACGCTTCACGCTAGATCAGCCACTGATAAGAACTTTTAATTAGTGTACAATTTTATTTATTAAGCATTTGTTATTTTTTTTAAAAAAAATACGTAGTATTCATGTAATCTTACGTTTACTTTGTACACGGTTTTCCAATAAGAACGCAATTTGTTAATTTGAAATAAACCACAGAATTTGCGTAGAAATTTCATGTTTCCTTATTGTAAATAATAGTTGAGGTTATGTCATTTATAACTAAAAAATAATGTCGTGTATGTCACCCCTGCATGGTTTCTTACAAGTAACCATTCTTTCGTTAAATTTTTTAATAACAACCCTATATAACTGGGCCTTTCTCTCACCAATTTCTGTTGGGATTTCATGTTTTAGGTTGGAAATTGTTTTAGGATTATTGGCGTACACCTGTCCTTTAACGTTACCCCAAAGAAAGTAGTCCAACGATATAAAATCGCAACATCTCGGTGGTCAATTATTATCCAAAGTGCGCACCAAACAATCACTCTTTCTGTATGTAATGGCTTCTCAATGATCACCCTCGGATTTTCTTGACCCCAGGTTCGGCAATTTTGCTTGTTAACGTAGCTAGGAGTTCGAAATGAGCCTCGTCGATAAAGATTAGTTTTTCAAAAAAACCATGCTGTTGTTCCAGTATTCAATTAAAAAATCTCCGATGCGATGAATAGTTTGCTGGTTTCAGTTCTTGTATTAATTGAACCTTGTAAGCCTCTAGTAATAAATCCTTATACAAAATACGTGTTATGGTCATTTATAATAGATACAATTTCTGCGAACGTCGGGGAATTGACATTTCTGGCTCTTCCGATACATTTTCATGAACCAAGACAATGTTTTCTTCAGAACGAGCAACACGAACACATGTTGGTATTTCTTCACTTTTAACCGATTCAGTCTCTTCAAATTTACTCACTAATCAAATAATTTTTGATTTAGATGGGCGAGTATCTCGAGAATACGTATTGCGTTCTTTACAAAATGTATTTTTTATATAACAACAATTTTCATAATACAGTTGTACTATTTCAGTGAGTTATTTTGCTGTATACAAAGCCATAACTAAAAATGGCTTATGTCTTTGAAAAACATACAGAAAAAAGAAATAATTCTATTTCTTCAATTAATAAAAATTGTATTTTAAATATTATTCTCTCTCTCTCTCTCTCTCTCTATATATATATATATATATATATATATATATATAAAGATATATTAATTATTATTTGAAGGAAAGTTCCTTGAATGCAATTTAACATTTTGTAAGAAGAATTATGTAAAAATAACAGAAAATTAATTTTGTTATATTCTCCGTCCTGAGCAGATTTTTTTAAAAAATCGCAATTCTGTAAATATATGCACATTAATAGAAAATATTTCACATAAATTCGAATTGTAAAGATGAATACAGTGAAAAACTACTTTTCACAATTTCAGTACAAGACAACTGTATTATTTCTAGATATGCATAAATAATGTCAAGTTAGGCAAATACGTTCCATATGTAATTGAATTTTAATACGTAATGTGTATCGGTGAACTGGACTTGATCAATTTTAAATCCTAGCGATAAATAAGATCGTTTCTAAGTTTTTTTCTTTATAACTTTCAGGAAAACTAGAACCGTTTCAATAAAATATTCATGAAAGTGTCCTTGCTTCGGGAAAAAAGCGATGTATGCATTGAATAGTAATGCTATATACATACATGCTCTCAAGTGTATATATATATATATATATATATATATATATATATATATATATATATATATATATATGCACATTTATAAAGAAAATAAAAAGAAGAAAATATAGGTTTCATTTTATTCGTCTGAAAATAAAAATATTTATCTCTGAAAAGAAAATAATAAAAGTAAATATAGAATGTTTTCGTATAATATTTATCAAATAATTTCATTTGAAGAAGTAGATTTATCAAAACAGTTTATGTATTACACAATAATTTATAACTATTAAAAATATGCTATTCAAACATATGTTGTTTTCACACATCATATTTTTTTTCTTATGGGATAGTTTTTCAATATGCGAATAATGCCAGGAAATTCTCCAAGTGAAAGTAATTTCGCCGTACCTTTTATATTCACATAGTCGAATTAAAATAATAAAATGAGAGTTTTCTTCCAAAAAGTATGTAGATGAAAATGGTCGAGCTAGATATCCAATCTTTTATCATATTTTATTGATTATTATTTATGTTAAGATATGATAATAATGTTTTTATGATGCGCTTATATGCAACAAATTATATATGGAGTAGTGATTCATGTTGTACAAAAAGTTTAGTATTATGAAGTATAGATCTAAGGGTGAATGTTGTTGACAGTTTTGATTGAATACACATTTAGAAGGTATTTATATATTTAATTCCCTAAAACGACTAACAGAGACAGTGAACGTATCGAAATAGTTCAAAGAATTTTACAATGTAGAATAATGGATTTTTTTACGGTTTATATGGATTAAGAAAAGTCCGTGAAGCGCATCTGCTTGAGTTCAATTTAAAATAAACTTCAGCACCGAATGTAAAATAAATGTGCATTTTTGCGACATTACATAAAATTTACTGTGTGGTTTACTAATCAATTATTAAACTATATTTTCATAAATAGTAAGTGTTAACAATTGCAACAACTATTATTTACGAATTTCCCTCTTTAGGAAGATTTAACACACCCGTTATAGGAAATATAGACAAAACGTGTCATATATGCTTATAAAAAATATTCTTCTTTATATAAAACCAAAATTAAACATCTCTCACAAAATATAGACATTTCTTGCTTATAGTTATATGATCTAAATGTAGTTTAATAATATATATATATATATATATATATATATATATATATAAATTTTAATAATGATAACTGGGATCCACATACAAATCATTGAAAAAGAAATCTATCTGAAAATAGGCTACAGATTTAAAAAGTTTATACTACATAAGATATTAATACTATTTTTTTTATATTTTCAACATTTAAGAGTTTAGATTTTATTCGTTTTTTTTTGTAAGTAACCTTAATTTAATGTAACGTTTCAAAAACTTGATTTGTAATCTTTGTAAACATTATAGTTAGATCTATTTATCTAATATTCGTATATATTTACAATTTTCGCATATCAATATTATACTGGAAATACTTTCCTTAGTAATAGGTTATTTATTATTCCATATTTCATTTTTATTTACATGAATTATCTCCTTTCACTGATTATAATATTTTTTAATACTTAATAACTTACATTTTTAGATAATTTATTTTATAACATTCTTTTATTTTGAAAAAATATTTAATAATATGAAAAAAAGGAAAAAGTAAAGTCAGAGCAAAAAATCGAATTTTTCTGGGAAGAAATAGAACACTAATATTATTTATTTTTTTGAATTTTATGCCATTTTGTAAAAATATTTATAAGAAATTGTTATAAAATTCTATTTATTTCAATATTTAAATAACAATTAGGTTTGATTAACAATTATAATGAGTAAATACATTTTTTAATTTGTTCTTATCACTACTTGTTTTTAAAATTACTAGCACAAATACATTCATTTTTAATTGTAAATTTTAGTTGTATATTTTCTTCAACGTACGAAATATTAGGTTGATAGAAACATAGTTGTGGTTTATGATATTCAAATTTATAACAAACACTGCAATTAATTTCCTTCCGGCTAATATATTAGTATTTTTTAACTTTTTATTATTTCCGTGCACCTTAAGTTATTCATTAATATAGAAATAACATAAAGCCAAAGAATGGCTAATGGATCACAATTTTCATAAAAATAGAAGACATTATTACCATTTAACTAACCATTTAAAATAAAAATATATATGTTTAAATATGTTTGCGATAATTTTGGTCTTAATATTTGTCCAAATAATATTATTTGAGATGTGTTAACTGTATCGTATTTAAATTGTTACAGAAAACAGGTTTACTTTTTAGTACTATAATTATAACAATAAAACATTGTACACATCATACAGTTATTAGAAAATATAAATGATCCACGATTAATTTTATAAAGATTACACCACTCAAATAACATTATTTAAATTGGCTTTGATAATATTCAATTGCTTTTAATAAAAGTTATCAATATAAAAATATCTACAATTTCTTTCTAAAATTATCGTTTACTATACTTATTTATTCGTGTTTTCTATATGGAAAACCTGCCAATCTTGAAAAAAAAGTTCAATAATTAATAATTTATATCTTTAGTTGTTGCTTATGAACATTTCGATATCGATTCCGTCATTCTCAAAGTGCCAATATATAGAAAAGTCATATTTTTCTCAGTAGTTAGAACAATCTGATTTTTCTCCTCGATGATTTTACCGTCGAAATATGTATAAAAAAAAATCGAAAATAATGATTAATCATTTATTAAATATTTTTAATCAGAAAAATTGTTTCGTAAATTGTAAAATAAAAGAATAATTCATTTGTAAAAACTAATTTATCCGTAATGGTAGAACTGTATTTTAAGTAATGGATAGGACTATAACACGAATTTTAATTTTTTCTGAACCCGCATTCGTGAACAGTAGTCTTTTTTACGGCACTAGTGCGACGCGGATCGATATCGTGTAACAAACAGGCCTCCCGATTAATTTATTTTAAGTTTTCCCCTATAAATATATATGTAACAGTACATTCGAAAAATAGATGATTACATTTACATCAATATGTTTTTTAAATTATATTAAAAGGATCATTTCGCATCCTCAAAAAAGTATTACCATTAACGTTCGTTTGTATTGAGTCATACTTGCTTTTTTAGAAAACTTTTTATATTATGGAATTTTTATTAAATATACGAATCTCTCTATTAATAAAAGTCAATCCTGTTGTTGTCGTCAAACGATTTTTTTGCATGTTCTGATTGGCTGATGGAGATCGTTTGATCTCTGTTCTGATTGATTGATATCAGTCACATGATCAGTGTTATTTTACAGTGTACAATTAAAGACTGTATACTATTTCAGTGTAAAACTGATAAGAAATTTATTTAAAATATTGTGTTCACTGAAACTTTATAATAAAAAAATTGTTACACATTTTAACATTAAATTTCGTTATGTTAATTCTTATGAACATGTCCAATAAAAATTTTAAGACTTACATTTTCGAGGCTTCTTTGTGTGTAACATTTGTTAATTTCTGTTATTTTTTCGAGGGTGGGAGAGGGAGAGGTTGTCGAGCTTTAGCGAGCAGAGGTGAAGACCCGCTCCGGGGGCTGGCGAGCGCAGTGAGCTTTGAGCGGGACCCCCTAGTAATCATAATATAGTATCATATTTTCATGCCCTGTTACAACTGATTTAAATGCACCTTCCCTGTCACTAGTAAACAATTCCATAAATTTGTATATTTATTTTTTCTTAATACAAGTTATAAAATATTATTTTTATTTTTTATTTTAGTCTAATATTGATAACAATTGTGATTTTATAAATAAAAGATTCAATTAAATAACTATTTTCAAAAATAGAATACTAGGAAAAAATGGCATGAATTTGATGAAATTATCAACTTAAATATCGTATTGCAAATGATTTAAATGGGTCTTTGAATTAAATTATATTTTCATTTCAGTGCTTATATATATATATATATATATATATATATATCATTAAAAACATACTTCGATTACTTTTTAAATAGTTGCTCCACAACATACAACTTTGAATATTAATTTTTAATGAAGTTAATATTATAAACAATATAAAGTTTTATGAAAATATTTATCATATTAATAATGTTTATTTTTGTTTCAGGTAAGTGTTAATTGTCTGCTCCTAATCACATTACGTACAAAATACATCTTTATTCATAATGGTTTGTATTAAATTTATGAATTTGACCTTAATACGTTTGATTAGTTGGTTTTTACAAACTAGCAATAAGTTAAATTGATTATGAAATTGTTTTGTTTCTTAATTGTGTCCTCTTATTTTATACATAAACATTGAAAAATATAGAATCGAAAAGAATTTATCGTCTTAGCCAGGGAACAATTACGTACAGAATTATTTTCATATATAGCTTCTAGTCATTTCATTAACGTGAGAGCACATTTATCTGACGGGAAAAAAACGTAAAGGTATACACACACACACACACACGTTCAAGTGATATTGCAACACTTATCGTGGATTGGTTTACACCATTTCAATTCATTTGCATATAAATTGTTTTACCACATATGATTGGTTGTTGGCACGTACGACGTCAGTTCATAGCCCGTGAGAATATTTTTCAAAGCCGTGATTAAAATATTCATGCAATACGTCTGACCGATACATATGACGCTACGTAATTGTAAAGAATTTTAGTTGAAGTTCAAAGATAGAAACCAAATGATTTGTTCATATAAACGCATATATATATATAAGATTAAGTCATAAATCATGTTAATTAAAAGACATAATACGAACACAATATGTTTACTATTAATATTGGTTTAACAAACTACATAATTTCGTTCATTTTTTAATAGCTTTTCCCTTTATGCCTGTAATTGTCCAATACATTTTTTATGAAAATTTATGATTTTAAACAAAAAAAATATAAAATTTGTATGTATCTCGCTTAGATTTTCAGAACTTGTCCAAATGTCATTTTTCTTTGCTCTTTATGAGGAAAGTACAAGAATTTTAAGGATAATTTAATTTAACTAACTAAAATGTAAACTCAAATTAAACTAAAATGTTAGCAATTATTTTTTATTTTTTGATAAATTCCAATCTGTTCATTAGTAATAATATTTTATGAAATTTAATAGTGAAAAGAATACACAATTTTATACACAAGATTGTTTTTTTTTTAAAAAAAATCTCGATAGCATGAAAACTGGAATAGTACATCTGAAAAATGGATCATATTTACAGAAATATTATGCTCTTCAAATTCTATTCAAATGGTCATTATTAACTTCAGTTTGTTTTAAATCATCTTCGTTTTTTTAAAGCCTTTTAATATTTATTTTCACATAGTTTCTCATCAAAGTAACGAAAATTTATAAATATAATTGTTTAAAAAAATATTTATCTTATACAATGAGAGGTAATTAAGATTTCTCTTATAAAATTTTAATTTATCAGCTGCATTCAAGTTGATTTAAACCGGTAATTGGGCCCAGTTTATGTACACTTCTTTTCAGTATAACGAACGAACGTTTTTATAAATTATATTAAAAAACCAACGGTGTAAGAATAGTCAAACAGATAATGTACATCAATTTATTATAAACAAAAATATTTCTTTACTCATGAAGAAAAAACAAGTAAAAAGACATTATGCCAAATTAAAAATCCATCAGTGTGAATTATATAATATATACATACATACATACATATATATATATATATATATATATATATATATATACAAACTTTGTGTACACACATTCATAAATATATAAAAAAAAATCGGTATAAAAATGTCATGGGTGTTACATTTAACGATCGTTAAAGATTCAATAATTTAGATGTTGTGTAAGCTATTTGGAAAAAGTGCATCTGTCGATTGAAATATTACTTTAATAATCTTTCGATTGTGTTGTTACATAAATACATCAATCAACATATACATTTTAAATACATTACATTGTACGACTGGAACATATCCGAGTCAAAACAAATATCTTGTACGTATTGCGTTCTAACAGCGATATATTGACGTTTGAAGACATCTCAGTCATTAATTAAATTTCCATGTTAGTAGTCAGTGTCAGTGTTACGTGTTTCAACTTTATTGATACATATTTTGGCACTAATATTCAGAGGCAGTGAAACGTTTATCTTAATTATTTGTCAAATTATACAAGATAATGACATATATAAATATTCAGTTATGTACATATACTTACATAGATACATGCATATATATATATATATATATATATATATACATATATATGTACACACATACACATTCAATTTTTAATTACTGCTACACATAATAATGATAAGTAATAAATTAATAGATTTAATGATTTAAAAATAAATTTAAAAACCCTGTCCGAGTTGCTAGTATTGGTTCTGATTAATATTTTTAAATTCTTAAATATATAATCTTTTTCTTATTCTTCGAATCGCATATAACGATAGAATAGTCAACGATATAATTCAGAACAATCAAATACAAAGAATAATATTTAAAAAATGTCTAGTTTATTAATTGTTTTATGTCGTAAAATGCGCATACATATATATATATATATATATATATATATACATATATATATATATATATATATATATATACACACACACATACATACACACATACATACATACATATATATATATATATATATATATATATATATATACATATATATATATATACATATACATATATATATATACATATATATATATATATATTCGTTTTCTGGAAAAAATCAATTTTATTTCTCAATATAGTCTCCATTTAGGGTTATACACTTGGTCTTGCTAGTCTGTAAAATACGCATTGACGGCTGCGATGACATCCTCATTCGATAAGAATTTCTTTTCACCGACACAAATTTTCAGAGGAAGAAGACGCACGGGGTCAAGTCCGGAGATAGGGTGGATCAATTCCAAGCCTAATTCAAGGAATCAATTTGAAATCTAATTCGTGCAATTTTTCCATTGTGATGGTCGATTTGTGGGACAGCGCATTGTACTGGTGAAAGAGTACTTTTTATGCGCCAATCTTGGCCGTTTTGTTTTTCAGCTCTTCTTTCAAATGATTCAATAATACTGGACAATAGGCTCCTATTATTCTTCTTCTCTTCGTTAAGTAATCGATCAAGATGATTCCTTGCGAACTCCAAAAAACAGTTCCCATCACCTTTTCAGCCAACGGAACGGTCTTCACCTTCTTCTGCCCACTTTCACTAGTTGTTGTCCTCTGTTTGACTGTGGTTTCGACTCAGATGTGCAGTGGTGGATCCATGTTTCATCCATGGTGACGAATCGCCGAAAAAAGGCCTGCTCGTTTTTTTCCATTTTTGCGGCAACTGCTACAATGCTCTCCCATCAAACATCTGTAGACTGTGAATAACACGTCGCTTCTGGCTGAAATTTCGCCTATGCTAATTTGAAAAGTGACACTTGATAGCCGTGACGTTACCAAATGAATGGCGGCACCACATTATAGAAATTTAACAAACTTATCAAACGACCCTCGTATATATATATATATATATAAATGTATAAAAAGGCACCCTTAATAACGAGAAGTAAATCGTTAAGAAAAGAATATATACCTATTCTTGAATATTCTTCATAATGCTTAACAATTTTTTATTACGATATTTTAAGACGGTTGTCACCCAATTAAGAACCATTTTTGTCATTGGAACTTAAGTAGATCTAAACGATCTTTTTAGTTCACATTCCATTGTTAAGTCGTACTCTTCAATATTTTTTTCAGAGTAGAAACCGCTAGTTAGGAAAAATATAATTAATCTGGGGAGAGAATGTTTGAAATGTTTGAATTCGAATTCGTTTGATAAAGTCGAACAGAATCGATTTGTACTTTGTCATATAAAAGAAAAAATAGGATCGTTTAACAAATCCCGCATTTTCAGAACGATAAATACACAATTTTTTTGTAAAATGCAGATAATAGGCCCCTATCAGAATTGTTTTGTGCGACAAGTTATGTATTAGTAGAATTCCTTTTGCATCATATAAATTAGTAGCCAAACTTAATCGATGTTGGATTAAATCTGTAATTTTTAGGATTATAGACTTCTATAGCGATTGCATGATGTTTGGTTTCAAGGTCATTGTTGTACGTGCGGTTTCATCACCGATTATAATAATCTGAATATTACCATTCAAAGCAGTGCTATACATTTTGTCAAACTTCTTTTCAGCGATCATGTATTCAATTTTTTTAACGTTTAAATATTTTTTGGCACGCAAAGGCAACTGACTGTTCGTTTTTAATTTTACATGTCATATTATTAGAACATTTTTTAGCGAAATTTTTATATTGTTAATAATTTAATATTATTTTTGTACTTTTTTGATCTGTTTAATGCTAAGTAAGACGAAAAACGAACAGATGTTCCAAGTAATTAGATTTAGCAAATAAAATATATATCTAAAAATGTAATATTGAACTTTCTTAAAATTATTCTTTTTAAATTATGAAAATATATCAAAAATTATCCTAATAGAATATATATCCATTTTTTATTTATAAAATTTTTATTATGATACGGCAAGTGTCATATATAAGGGGTTCATTGACTGTTTTAAACAATAACGATTAATTTTCAATCATTGGCTAATCTTAAAACTACTTATTTTCTATATTTCCACAGTATTCATATTTTATTATAGAGTAAAAGTATAATAATTTTTCGAAACTAAATTTACAATGCTTCAGAATTCATACTTTTAACACATGGAAAATTTAAACTAGTTTATGTTTTATATTAATAAAGACGTAAATATTGTATAGAGCAGTATTTTTAAATTTATCTATTTTTTACGCGCTATAAACCTTTTTGATATGAAACTTCTTCTCTGGAGATACCTCAAATCTTGTAATCTCATAAAGTTATTTCTTAGATGCAACGGAAATAGCATTACGAAAATCCAATCGCCTCAGTTCCATGCAGACACAGCTTTGAGAGTAACGGGAATAACGATTGAATAGTTGTTGTAGTATTATTTTAGTGGTGTTATTATGGAATTTCAAAATCGTTACTTGTTAAGTTTGAAATATAATTATAAAAATAAACTTACTAACAAAAGTAAATAAAAAATATATTATTAAAGTTAACATATTTGTCTCGTGTAAAGCTGAAACTAATTATATTTCTGAATTAAATACACCAACTGAACTTTTCTTAAATTAATTAGAATATTACATACAATTACTTATTTTAATTGTTGTGGTACATGTAAGACATTTCACGGAACGAAATATTTTGCAAGAATTTGTGTTACTTTCACAGTTTTTTTCTATAAAATGGTAGTATCCATTACTTTTGAAATTTTCTTAGTATTAAATATCTGGCATGCGTGCTATTTTTTATTATTTTAATTTCTCGTAGTACGTCTGAGACATATTTATTATCTAGACATATTATATACTATTTGCAGTAAATATTGTTAAATATATTTTTTTAATAAAATTATATTGAATAACGTCCAAACAAAGAAATCACCAAGAATTTTTAAGTTGAATATATATAAATATCACTATAAAATATTTGTTAAAAATAATATATTATACTTTTATTTTATTGAATAAACATAAAATTATGAACAAACTTTCAGTAATATTTTATATTAAAATTTTTAATATAAATTGTACTATATCTATTATTATCTATATATATATATATATATATATATATATATATATATATATACATATATACATACATATATATATATATATATATATATATATATATATATATATATAATAAACGGTTGAAATACTTAAATATGAATCAAGAGACGACATTGTAAGTGAAAAATCATGTAAAGCAGAAACAATGTAATGTTGAGAAAAATATAAAAAAATATTTTATGCTTTAATAAAATCAATGGGATAATATATTCAAACAATTAACATATAAAATGAAAACATAGGCTCTTGAACAAATGCAAAATCTCCTAACATAAATTAATAAAAGAAAAACATGTGAATTAAACAATAGATGATGTGGGTATATCTCTATAAAAATAAACTCTGCATTTATTCATATTGAAATGAGCGGTCGTTTTGGAAATATAAAATATGTTCATTATATGATAAAATTAAACGCATTGAATTGATATTTATAAAAATATTGAAAGAATATTTACTGAATATATAAATTTTGCATACATTTTTCAATTATGTTTGTTTCAAGAAAATATTATTCTATAATATTTATATATGTATACGAGGTCAGACAATTAAGTAATGCGACCGATTTTTTTTCTCGGCCTGTGGTAACACTGCGAACCTGTAACTCCGCCACCGTAATAGGAGATCCCTACTCTCTCGATTGAGACCTTGACCACCCTCGTACGATCATTTCTTCGTCAGCTGTTTAGTGTTTTGTAACAACGCGCGAGTAGTGCATGTCACGAAAATGGAACAGAGCCCACCGAATGAACATCGCTCAAGATTGTCTCGAGCAGGTTGAAAGTGATCCTACTCTTCTCGATCGAGTTATTACTGGTGATGAAAGTTGGTTCTTCAATATGACCCCGAAACTAAACGACAAAGCCAACAGTGGCTGTCCCCTGGAGCACCAAGGCCAAAGAAGGCGAGAATGAGCAAGTCCAAAGTGAAAACCATGTTGATTTGCTTCTTTGACAGCAAAGGGGTGGTTCACAAAGAGTTCGTACCACCTGGACAAACCGTAAATCAAGTACTCTACCGCAGTGTGCTCGAAAAATTACGAAAAAGGGTGCTCAGAGTGCGTCCAGAGATCGCGAAGACTTGGGTTCTGCATCACGACAATGCTCCCTGTCACAGTGCGTTCAGTGTCTCTCAGTTTTTGGCGTCTAAAGGCATCGCAACGTTACTACAACCGCCCTATTCACCGGACATGTCACCCTGCGACTTTTTCCTATTCCCCCATATGAAAAAATTCGTCAAAGGTCGACATTTTGACTCCGTTGAAGATATCCAAGAATCTGTGACGAGGGTACTCGGAGAGGTCCCACAAGAAGTGTTCCAGAATTGTTACGAAAACTGGAAAACTCGCTGGAATAAGTGTATAGATGCGGGGGGGGACTACTTTGAAGGGGATCGCAGCGATGTACCTTAATTCTTAAATATACTCGATTTTTGAATTTTGTCGCATTACTTAATTGTCTGACCTCGTATATATATATATATATATATATATATATATATATATATATATATATATATATATATATATATATATATTAATATATTATTCTATATTTAATATTTACATGTTGACATTAATTTGGTTATGTGTAAAAAGTCTTAAATGTATCGTACTTATAATTCAGAACAGAAATGTATTTACCCTTAAAATGTTATATAGCTAAATGTATATAATTACAAGTAAGAAATTAAGAATTCGAAAAAATAAATGGAAAAGTGTTGCGTCGTTTGAAACAGTTTCTGTATTTTTAGTCGGATAATCTTATAAGTTATTAACTCTTTGAAAACGGGCGTAGATCTATCCATCATCTTTTCCAAAGAAACTATGGTCTCAAAGCGCTATTTTTTGGATAATAATTTAAAGATCACTAATCTCTTTCTAATGAAACTAAATTTATAACTCTTTCTTTCAGTAGCAAAAAATTACGGTCGTCCAACTATCAGAAAAATCGCGGTTTTTTAATTTGAAAATCTATAAGAATTGTAAACTTGAGAATTGGATTAAATAAGATTTTTTCCAAATCATTAGAAGAATGCCTATAAAAAATTTCGAGACTTAAAATTTTTCGAGAATTTGCAATTTTTATTTTGTTTGCAATAAAAGAATGTCCAATCAATCGAAAAATATTTGTTCAAAATTTTTCACTCTTGCCCCCTCCCAAGCTCTAAAGAGTTAATTACTGAAGAAATTATTTTTGCATTTGTATACATCAACATGATATATATATATATATATATATATATATATATTAGAATGTATATATATATATATATATATATATATTAGAATGTATATATATAGAGAGAGAGAGAGAAAGAGAGAGTGAAAAAGAAGGAGTGAGAGAAAGAAGGAATTTGATTTTAAATTAATTTAAAATTGCATTAAAATTCAACAGTGCCATTTAACACATTATCATGAATAATGACAAATATTGTATCTGAAATGTAAATAATCTGCAAATTTATTGCTTAAAATACGATAAACTACAAATTTGTTTGATTTGGTTATCATTTTACTATTTTGCAAATTATAAATGCACATACACATTAATCTAACAATAAAAATCGCCTATCAACAATTAGTATCCCTATTTAATTCACCCATATTCGTATATAGAGAAGATATTTTAAGCTAAAACAAAGCATATACAAATATATGGAATAAAAAACGAAAAATATTATTGTTAGTTACTTATAAATATAAACTTTGTTGTATGATTAAATGGAAATACTAGAAGCTATTTAAAGTAGAATAAAAAGTAAGATAAGCTTAGAATAAAATATTTTCGCAATAGTGGAGTACAATTTTTGCACCACTTTTAAGAATACGATAATATACAAACAAATAATATAATATATAATAAACAAGCGACTCCTGTGCTTAGATATTTAAAACAGAATTGCAGATTTGCACAAATGTATTTTTCATTTCTCCACAAACAATTTTTATGATACAAAATATTCAACTATTGATTTGTGATCATTTTGATTATTGGTTGTGCGCATTAAAATGACGATGTCATCTTTCTCAAAGCGCTAAGAATTCACAAAATTCTTCAAAATATGACGCAATCGTCATGAAAATACATATGACTAACGAGCAAAATTATAAATAACATTAATCATTTTTATGTAGATGACGTATCATTCTACAACCTGATTATTCACCGTTAGTTCTGGAATTATTTCGACTTAACTAGCTAAATCATTCTTGTTAAACGTAATAAAATATCCATAATGAAGTCGCATCAAAATGTTTTCAAAAACAAATCTTTAAAAAAATATTCCATAAAAGAATTTTATTGTTTTTACATGCAAATAATTTATGACAGTTAATACATGTTATTATATATTTTTTTTAAATTTAGTCAAGTTGAACAGATTTAATCATGTCTAGTCAAATTGTAAATAGTTTATGTTCAAATAATGGTATTTTTGAAAAATTCTCTTCGAAGATTTGTCCTAGAAAATTGTACTTGTATTCGAAACCAAGCCATCCGTTATATTGCTTTGTACTAAATCTTTATAAACTTTTTTGAGCATACTTACACTGACGAATTGGCATTCTTTATATGAATTATTATTCATTTTCCTGATGTAAAATTCATTTTACCAATCAAAAATAAAAAAATCTAAAATTTTTCGTCTGTATTGATTACCAATATTCATTTTTTCGGAACTGGATTCACGTCGAATCTGCACTGTAACTGATAATAAAGCGATAATTTTATTGCACATTTTGAAACGAAAAAATCTTCATAACTGCAGTTACATTAATATAGAAAGCAATATTTACTATACCAATATAATAAATACACTTAAATATAACTAGGCTAATAATACAATAGTTTGAAGATAAAACGTACTTTTTTAAATATAAATTTATATATTTGTGTACTTGTGGTGGAGAGAGAATTACGTTTATATACAAATATATATATATATATATATATATATATATATATATATACATATACATATACATATATGTGTATATTGCTACTATTCTGTTATATTATTTTTTAATTACTTTCTTTTTTCCCGCCCTGTTTAAAATTTCTAATAAATAAAAAAGTTTTTTTTAATAAATAATTTTAAAAGAAAAATTACAAATAAAAAGTGAAGTATATACTTTGTACATGTATCATTCAAAAATAAAAACAATATTTTTTATTTATTAATTTGAAAATGTAAATACAATTTGATATAAAAATCGTCGAAACCATTTCGAATAAATACCGCGCATAAAAATCCTAATTACTCCAAAATCCTTAAATAAATAACCGAGAAAATGAAGGAATCTGTCTCCCGGTTATTACAAAAGAAATTGCACGAATAATGCAGTTCATTTCCCAGCGGACGACACGAAACAAGACCGTGATTGTGCTCCGTATAAAAAACACACACAGGACATTTCTTCAATGAACAAAAAGCCCTTTCCACGTACTGTCTTTAATCAGCAATGCCATTCGTATAATAATAAAAAAAAATCTCGACAAAGACGAACAAATTTATTATCAGAACCAATAAACCGTTTCATTTCGTAAAAAATTCATCGAACGACGACCAATATTACTTTCCAAAAGAAACGGGAACAATCAATTATGAATCAGTACTTTATCTGTACCGTAATGAAAAATGTTCTAATGAAATATAAATTATGCCATTAAAACGGTTGTAATTATTTTCGAACGCGTGCATTAATTTTTAATAAAAGGAAATACTACGACAATATAGTAATTATTCAGTTGTGTTTTCGTTTTATTAGAACCATTATCGATTTACTGTTCTGTGAGTAGTGTATATAAGATTTTTTTATGTTATTATTTTGTTCTTTTGTCTATGGAATGTAGAATTCCTATATTTTTCTTATTTTCATTTTATTTTTTGTATTATAATTTCTACAAGTCATTATAACGTGTACTTTAATATAGTTTCATTTCTAATTTCACTCAAGATTTCTTCACTTAAATATGTAGTATATATATATATATATATATATATATATATATATATATATTGTTTCCATAACTTTCATATTTTTTTACGTATTCTTGTAAAATTGACCAAGAAGTATCTGAAAGAACCCAAGACTAACTGTAAAAGTTGAAGTTAGATCTGCCCCATTTTGGAAAATAAATGCCATCTTCCAATTCTAGAACTATTTTCCAAATTATTTTTTTCTTACCAAAACGCCTTTCACCAACCTTACTATCTCTTCGTATATCGTAAATATTTTTGACAAGACTGAAGTCAAAAATGGGAGTCATGTAGTCAATGTTTCTCAGTGGAGTCTAACAATTGTATGAATAATGTATTGATTGTGGCTGCGAATTACGCAATATGCATCAAAAGTATTAAGTATGTTTGTAAAATCATAATTTAAAATCTTAATCGTACTTAATATATACAATTATATAAGCCATGTATTGTTAGTAAATAGTAAGAGGATAAAGACGTTAGGAATCAGTTGTTTTTGACTGCTATATACAAATAAGTAAGATTGAGTTAACCACATCACTAACTGAGAAACGGCTTTATCGTTACGCTACAAAATATTTTTCTGTTTGTTAACGCAAATTCCCAGCTCAAGAAACGATCAAATTTTTTTGACGAATCATAATTTAGTTCTTGATACACACAGAACTATTTCACGCTCCGAGTTCAGAATCCATCCGATTACATAGCATCAATTATTAATATACTTCGTTTTTGTTTATTAATATACTTTGGTCTTAGTTGACATTGAAACCGGAGTCGTAAATAATTTTCCAACTCAGCAACTTTTGGTTTTTTATAAGGATAGTTATGGTATGGTTTTTTAAAAAGGAATAGAAATCAATTGCAAATGCTTAGGTTCATGTGGTAAAAACTTTTCAAGTATAAAATGACATGAATTTTAGTTTCACAATCAATTATTGCAACTTCTTCATAATTCACAAAGAAATATGATTAAAAACGATCAGTAATTAATTTTTGATTATTTTTCTTCTCATTTATGCGCATTTCGATAACGATGCTGTCATCTTGCTGTCATCCTGAGAACGAATAATAGATATTTTTTCTCAATCTGAATTTATCCACAGTCCAAAAACTATATTGTTATTGATATTACATATATATATATATATATATATATATATATATATATAGGGTGAGAGAGAGGGAGGGAGGAAGAGAGAGAGAGGAGAGTTGTCTAATACACAACATGTAGTAAAACATTTTTCGAAGATCCACAAACGAAATACAATCATTAAAAATTTTCATGAAACATATCGTTTTTCGGTAGGCTTAGACACGCTCTCTGTCCATATCTATCTATCTATCTGTATATATATATATATATATATATATATATATATATATATATATATATATATATATAGTATATGTATATATATATATATATATATATATATATATATATATATATATATATATATATATATATATATATAGCCAAACATTATAATAGAAATAACTACTTGTTCCTTAATAATTTATGCCAGAAAATTTAACTTAGTTTTTTACTTTCATAGTATTTTTTTAATTAATCTAAAATAAGCAAATAAAATGTCATTCTTTCAAAAATTATTTTTACTTTTCTCTCTGTATATATATATATACACGCGTGTAATATTTAGATAAATGTATATATATTATATATATATATATATATATATATATATATATATATATATATATATATATAAACTACTAAGTTTTTATTTTTTTATGTGTACATAAATTTAACGTTTTTTTCCTCTCGAGCGCCTACAATGTTTTGTAAATCGTTACATTATACCTTTTGGAAATCGTCTTACTATCCTAGCCGACAAAAACACGTTGTTTTCACCAGACCTCTAACATCGGTCGAGACTTGCCTACAATTTCATTCTCAATAACGAGAAACAACCAGTGTGTAACAGATGTGATACATTTCTTGGTCTTACTGTCAACTATTTTATTGGATTTATTGTTACGTGACAGTTAAGGGATACAGCTAGATTGTCAAATCAACCGTTCTCGTCCATTAATATTATTTTAGTACTATTAATACTATATTATACTTTTCATTAATTTCAATGTAATATTTCAATTGTATGTGACACATTTTTCACTATTATATTCAGAAACGCAAATTCTGTGTAATTTTACTCATGTATATTTTTTTAAATTGGTTATATATATATATATATATATATATATATATATATATTTATATTATTTTTCAAAAATAATATTGATTCTAATTTTGAAATTATTGTACAAAGTATATTAAGTCATACATACATATTTATCAGAATATACTGAATTGTACATATTAAGTAGACATAGTTTGGGTATAAATCTAAGAAGATGAGTAATATATATATATATATATATATATATATATATATATATATATATATATCTTTTTCTAAGCAAAATTGAGATTTTCATTATTATTTTATTACAGCTATTTCATTTATTTTTTTCGATTATCAAATTTAAATTTTATACAGAAAAATATTTTCTTGAATATTATGGTATATCACAAAATTATTTAAAATTAATAAAAATTATTCAATAGTAAAAAATATCTCATGACGCCATTTAGTTACATTTACATTTTTTGTTTTTAAATTTAAATTTTTATTATAAACATTAATGCAATGTTGGTTAAAATTTTCAGAATTTATTGGCAAAGCTCACAAAACAAGCAAAAAATTTCGAAGTCAATGGAATCAGTCATCTTATTTGCTAACAAATATAAAACGTTGAAAATGCTAAACATAAATGCAGACAGTATCGCACATTCGTAAAAATATGAAAACAGTTTCTATATTGCGTTTAATAGTTTCAATGTAAGTTTTGTGAAATATCTACATCTAAATATTATTGAATCCAATTTTCATAACTAATTAAAGACTATTTCAATTATTAACTTTCACTACTTTTCAAACTTTCATGCTACTCTTTATTATAACACGTACAACTGATAATAATAAAGAATAATACGAAATTGATTTATTTTCGATGAAATTTATTATCAGTTGGTTGAATAGAAATATTTAGTTTTATTATTAATAACTATTCAACGAAACAAATATAAGGAAAATATTTGGCATATTTATGCCACTCGCCAGCTAGTTGGCTATAAAAAATATAAATCAATATTTAATCCAATATTGTAAACGAATAAATATAGTTTTTTTTAAAAAAAAATTGTTAACTAAAATTATAATTTACTTTATATAAGTGTATACAATTCTCATAGAGGATTAAACTGTAATTCATGAAGTTTAATTTTAATAAAACTATTTATCAAAAAACTAAGTACTGTTGGGAATATTAATGACTTTATTTTACATTCCACTAGTTTAACAAGAATAATATTTGTAAAGTTTGACTTTCAAAATACTTTGAAATTCAAATTGATTTCAGATTACCCACTGGTCTATTCTGATTCATGCATACATTTCTTTTATGTAAATTTACTGTTAAGTATTTGATCACATACATAAATTAGTTTAAATCATTTTAAAAAAAAATATTATATCGAAAACAATTTTGATATAATTCAAATTTATATTAAATATACCTTATTTTTAGTCTATGTATATACTTAAAAACATTAAGAAAATATTTATTTAAACATAAAAAAAGGACTATCTAATTTTTTAAATTGAAAAATCTAAAGTTTTTTTTTAAATTAAATATAAATTCGTATATATATATATACATATATATATATATATATATATATATATATATAATTTTTGTTAAACTTTTCAAAATATATAATTATTTCTATCCATATTTTCTACCAATATTAAAAATTGAAGAATGCAGACTGTCTCTTTGTAAAATGTGATTATGTAATATTGCATTTACAGGTATTAAAATATTCGTACTCATGTCGGACTCTTTAGTTGTTACATATTTTATCTTCTGTAAAGAAAGATAGTATTTATATAATAATATTTCTTGAAATGAATTTGAGAACAAAATATTTAAAAAAAGATAATGACCAAATTTGAATCAAACAAAAATGATGATTAGAAATTATAAGAAATAGATTATGTGAAACCAAAAGTTAAATTAGTGAATGTGATTAAATAAGTTGTTAAGGTCATAGAATGAATATAGTTGGTTGGTTGGTTATTGGGATTTTAGGGCACTACAACAGCTAGGGTGATTAGGGCGCCCGAAATGGGTATAGTAGAACGAATTGTTGGCGTATTAGTTGCACACTAAAAATGATTCGAAAAGGCTATACTTAAAAAGCTAGTACCCTAAACAAATAACATTGGTTTCTTCGAAATAGAATGCATGGAAATGTAAATGTAAGAATGTGGGATAAATATATTATCTGTAGTCATAAAATTAATCAACTTATTTAGTGCTTACAGATATACTATAGTAGTCATACATATGATCCAATAATTGCAATATACCTCAATTTAAATTAATTGCACTAACGCTTTATTTCTGTACACACACACACGCATACATATATATATATATATATATATATATATATATATACGTGGATATATATGTATATATATATATATATATATATATATATATATATATATATATATATATATATATATATATATATATATATACGAGGTCAGACAATTAAGTAATGCGACAAAATTCAAAAATCGAGTATATTTAAAAATTAATGTACATCGCTGCGATCCCCTTCAAAGTAGTCCCCTCCCGCATCTATACACTTATTCCAGCGAGTTTTCCAGTTTTCGTAACAATTCTGGAACACTTCTTGTGGGACCTCTCCGAGTACCCTCGTTACAGATTTTTGGATATCTTCAACGGAGTCAAAATGTCGACCTTTGACGAATTTTTTCATATGGGGGAATAGTAAAAAGTCGCAGGGTGACATGTCCGGTGAATAGGGCGGTTGTGGTAACGTTGCGATGCCTTCAGACGCCAAAAACTGAGAGACACTGAACGCACTGTGACAGGGAGCATTGTCGTGATGCAGAACCCAAGTCTTCGCGATCTCTGGACGCACTCTGAGCACCCTTTTTCGTAATTTTTCGAGCACATTGCGGTAGAATACTTGATTTACGGTTTGTCCAGGTGGTACGAACTCTTTGTGAACCACCCATTTGCTGTCGAAGAAGCAAATCAACATGGTTTTCACTTTGGACTTGCTCATTCTCGCCTTCTTTGGCCTTGGTGCTCCAGGGGACAGCCACTGTTGGCTTTGTCGTTTAGTTTCGGGGTCATATTGAAAGAACCAACTTTCATCACCAGTAATAACTCGATCGAGAAGAGTAGGATCACTTTCAACCTGCTCGAGACAATCTTGAGCGATGTTCATTCATTGAGCGATGTTCCATTTTCGTGACATGCACTACTCGCGCGTTGTTACAAAACACTAAACAGCTGGCGAAGAAATGATCGTACGAGGGTGGTCAAGGTCTCAATCGAGAGAGTAGGGATCTGCTAACACGGTGGCGGAGTTACAGGTTCGCAATGTTACCACAGGCCGAGAAAAAAAATCGGTCGCATTACTTAATTGTCTGACCTCGTATATATATATACAATATAACAAAATTTTATTTCAATGTTAATGGCAACAGCTTAAAACAGTAATTCATAATAAGATAATACATTTTCTCAGGAAATATTAAAAATTTTTAAGAAAATTCAGTGTATATTAGTGGATGATACTGTCCTGAATGGGTACTATTTTTCGCAACTTAATATAAATTGAGTCTCAAAAAGGACATTTTTAGATAAAGATTTATATAGCTAATTATAAATAAATCAACAGAGGTACAAAAGTCAAAGAATCTCTTTTAATTTTCCTGCTTAAAATATAAATTCTTAATAACAGAAAATTAAATCTTACGTTTGAAGTAATCAAATTAAATCAAAATTAATCGATACAAGTTTACCATCAAAAGTCCAAAAAAGTTATAATTGGAACTTTTATAATAATGAAGTTTTTACACTATTAAAATATGTTCATTAAAATATAATTAATATATTTACATGAGTGTTTTTATTAATAAATTGGTCATTTTTTATTGTCATCTAATAAAAATAAAACGAATTTACTGTTTATGTAACATTTTAACGTATGAAACAAAATAATACAGTACTAATAATACAAAAAACCTGAAAAAAATTTAATGTATAAATATATGTACTCATATTACAAAATGGAATAAATATACAATAGGATAATTACTGAAAAGTAATATTGCGAATCGTGAACATATATACTCGTATATATATATATATATATATATATATATATATATATATATATATGTATGTATATACGTTTATATGTTCATGTTTCATATATATATATATATATATATATATATATATATGCGTGTGTGTGTGTGTGTGTGTATGCATGTATGTATATGTATGCGTGTACAGAAAACTCTAATAAAAAAAATTTAATATTTGGTTAATTAAAATCTACCCGCTTATAATCAATGATTCAAACACACACCTGCATAGAACATATATATATATATATATATATATATATATATATATATATATATATAAGGGTTGTTTTTAGATATTATGTTCATTTATCATAATCAACTGACAATATTATTACTAATATAAAAATGAAAGTAGAAAGTTGAAAAAGCAATCAAGAAAGTAAATGTTTTTGTAAGTTCATTGATAAGAATGCTTTTTTTCTGACATGGATAAACCGTGAAATTCGTGTAATTAATATCATCTTCTTAGTAAAAATTTATTAAGTAGGATATCAATTCTGTTATTTGTCACCAAGGTGTAGAAATGAAATAAATATTTATTTATACCTTGACATTTTAAAAATGATAGAATCGATGTTTAAATTCTTGTAAGGAATAATCAAAATGATTAATAAACAATTACTGAATATTTTGATCAAAAAAGGCACATAGTTATATATAAAATTATCATAATACTTATAAGAATTTAATTTTTGTAATGATAATGATTAAGTGGTTCGATGTAAGAATAAAAAAATCTTATTTACCGCTATTAAAATTCATATTGGCATTGTGTAGTAGCGTGAAAGATTAAAATAATACTTTTAAAACTTGATATGTGAACCACGTAATGAAAAAACCGGTTCTGTTTGTTTTGAATAAATATTTAAATTTGATAGTCTAAATTAAATACTAAAATATTTTCAATAGGTTAGTTTATTAAAGATAATACAATTTGTAACAATATTACATCTGTGTATGTTAAATTGATAGATACTCATTATTGCAAAAATTTCGTTAAACAGTTGTTCTGTCCTACATAAATAAAAATAATCACAATTAGAAAATTGACATTGTAAAATATAAAAACGTTATATATAATAATATGTATTTGTATGCAGATATGTATGTGCATTATATTCAGTAAAATCATTTAATAATGAATACAATTTTGTACACTAGAAACAGTCCCTTCTTCTGTAAAAAACTAAAACAAGTTTTTACGATAAGCGACAATCTTTTTTTAAGGGAACTGTAGTCATTAAATCTGGTCTATTTTAAGCAGATGTATTTGATTAGTAAAAAGTTATTGCGATTTATGATCCTTAAATTCATATACATTTTTCCATTTGTGGTCCAGAACTGCTGGATGACTAATCACTAACTTTTGTGCAAGCTCTCGAAATATTGAGCATGGTTCTGATTCAACTAACGTCTTCAGTTCGACGTTATGAACTAAATAAGAACGCCTGCGACCTTCTTCATCTTGAAGAGCCTCGTCTGCAGCACAAAATTTTTGGAACCACCATTGTACTGTACATTCCTTGTCAGTACCTATACCAAAAGCATCGTTTAGTTTACGGGCAGTTTTTGCAGCTTTATCACCTGTTTTGAACTCATATAAAATGCTCTTATTTACTTCTTTTCCATCTTTAATTCAATATCCCTATTTGAAGCAAAATTAATAATAAAACCAAATTTGGTGTTACCAAAATACAGATTGAAAAATACACTTTAAAATGCTATTAACATGAACACGATTAAATGACAATGATTGAAAAAAATTAAGGTTAGAATTCAGAAACCGAAAATCGCAGATATTTTCCTACCAACCCAATATTAACATTAATACTTATTTTAGTCAGTATGTATTTATTTTTAACGTCTCTTTATATCATTCAACTTTTACATTTTAATTATTTTATCTACATTTCAATTGCAAAATAAATTAATAATTTAAAGAAAGTTTAACTTTTTAACTTAAACGTATAACATGTGTATTTTAATTTTTCTGTTTTATAAATGTATTTTATTTTTATAATGTATTTCTAACATAATTTAAGAATATTACACTGTTATAAGTTAATAAAATAAAATATATTGATACGTATTAGTCTACCATATTAGTTTATATTATTATTATCGATTGAATACTAACTTCTTAATGCAGAAAACGCTTAATGACTTTATTTAATATATATATAATGGTTAATAGGCTTACAAATAAAATTAAATATAATCGATAAATTATACACGGTAAAGGAATATTAAAGTTATATATTTTAATTTTGACCTAGGGTTTTAAACAAATTAAACGTCTATATATGAACATATATATATATATATATATATATATATATATATATATATATATATATGTATTTGCATATTATTGTATGTAATTTCTTAAACAAAATTTTTCCATTACAAAAAAGGTTTTAAAAAAGAGCATTTCGCGAATTAAAAACGAACAAAAACTGAAATGCATAACGAAAACAAACTATTTTTTCCCAACTTCCTAAACTACATACATCCCTAAATCTTGATTAAAAACTTACTACTTTACGAACGACAAATCACATACATTTTGTAACCTATCTCCATCCAAACACGCGTTCCGTTTCTTTCTGATCTGTTTCTTACCCTAAAACATCAACACTCTGTTCACCCTAACAGGAGGGATACATCTTAAGAAATATGACAGCATTCCGCCACTACAACTACTACTTCTTTCTTCCGTTCATATTATTGTATTGTATTGTTATGCCACTATGCATCCGCACAGTTAGACATATAGAGACAGACTAGTGAACGGATGGATGGATGGATAGATGGATACGGTAGTAAAACGCTCATCCCTCAAATGGGGGTCGTCGCGCTCGACGCCCCCATGCTACGCAGTTCCAGCGAATGATAGTGATGTCTAAACACCCCCTGCTATGATGTCACTGTGCCATTTCTTATACTATCCAAACGCGAAAGTTTGCATTGGATGCTATAATACAGGGATGGTCTTAAAAATCCGATTAGATACATTGATTAGCGTTTTGGTTTTCGTGGTCTATTTTTAGTTGTATGAAAAAATTGTATATTTGTTAGTTTTTACGTATTATCACCTATTAATAATTACCCACAAGTGATTTTTTTAAACGATTCATTGAAAACCCACAAAATATTTAATTTGTTTCAAAATATTTCTCCTTCATATTTATATAATTATTGTATATTTTTAGTAATATGTGACAATAGTAAATATTTTCTTTCCTTGGTATTAGAACTAAATGGTATGTAAAATATTTATTGATTTTGTAACTATGTTGTACTGTAGTGAACAAATTCACTCGTAAAACTTTTTTGTATGTCCAAAGAGAATAATTTAATAAGTTCTAAATATAGTCATAATGAGAGTATTTTTTTTTAATTCATTGTGTTTCTACGTACATATTATCCAATAGAAACAACGGATTTTTTCTAATTCAGAAATTTATAGCCGAAAAATTGACGAATATAATTTTGTGGAAGACAATTCTTTAAAAATACAATTTTCTGAATATATATTTTTTTGAAAAATTGTATGTATTATTATTTTCTAATAAATGCGTTTTTGAATTTGCGTATAATTAATTCAGTATAAGTCTGGTTTAAACTAGTCAGGTTAGATCATGTTATGTCAGATCAGATTAGGTCAGGAATTATTTATCTGTAACTTCAGTACCTTGAAGAATGAATTTGCTATTTTGTTTTTCAAAAATTCTAAATAATACTATTGACAATGTTTATGATATCTTGATACTTTTAATAAATAGATAATTTATGAATAAAAAACAAATATATACAAAATCGTCCCTGTTGATTATCATTTAAATTTATTTCTATATTTCTTACTTAAAGAGAAATGTACTAAAGTTATTGTTTTATAGCCATTTTATCAAATAAAAGTTGACTTTTAATTCATGATTTATAATTTTAGCACAGTATAACATTGTGTATCATAAATTTAATTCTAACTTTTTGACGTCTTTTTTTAAAGAATGAATCTGTTAGTAATAAAAGTAAAAGAGCTTTATTAATGTTATACTTACTTTACTTTAATGTTGTGAAATGGAGCAAAATAATAAAATGTATATTTAAAGCTGAATAAAAGTTATTAAAACAAATAAAATAGTTTGATGTAAACATCACTAAATTTTTTTGATTATTTACATATGGTTGTTTTTGTTGTAATTAATTTTATTTAAGTTGTTTAATTTTTTATTCTACTTAAATATTAAAGAATCCAAATTTTAAGTAATAAAGTTATTTCATTTCCACATATTTCTAATTATAGAAACAGAGACAATATAATAAAATTATATAATTTATATTTCACCTTAATTACTTACATAAATGATAACGTGCAACGTTTAATCAAACTGTAAATTTCAAATGATTGTATCATATAAAAATAAATAAATAAATTTGTGTATATATATATATATATATATATATATATATGTGTGTACGCATATACATATAAATCTCACCGTACAAATGAAATTAAAAATTCCGAAAGTTTGCTTCCACATTATCTATTCAGTTTGTGGCAAACGTAACCAATTCCGAGTTTAATTTATTTTAAGGATCGCGAACATGAACGAAACGGCCACAGGAGCAACAAAAATCCTTGTTAAATTTATTCAACATTTCTGACACACGCCAATTTGTTATTTAAATTAAACACAGAATCGCAAGCACTTCGACAACTAAGTTCCACCCTGTTTCTCAATAGTGTTTTCCTTAAGCAAATGCTCTCCGAGCAGGATAGAAACGTGCTGAAGAAGTGGTGGGTCAGTCGAGCATAAGGATGGGAATGTGGCATGTTAGCTATGAACGAATATTTACAGTGGCGTAGACGTCAAATTATCATTTATTAAATATTATATTTGTCTGAATATAGTAGTCATTTGAATACAATAAAATAGTATATCAATCATTGTTTTTTAAAAGTGATATATATATATATATATATATATATATATATATATATGTATGTGTGTGGGTGGGTGGGTTGGTGCGTGTGTGTATAAAATAGGACATATGTTAAGAGTACGAAATACAAATTAACAAATCAACCAACGTGTTTACATGTTAATACTGAATATATATTTATCATCAGTACATTTTTTCTAGTATACATACACACATACATTTCCTAAATAGTTTATATTTCACAATAATATTTTTTGACACTGTGGTCAAGTTTACCTTCATAAATGAATATTGCACTAATCCAAACTTTTTCTGATCAAAACTGTAAATAATTAATTATTACTCACTTTTGAATTTTGTTTGTACATGTTTCAAAAACATCATCATTCTCGGAAAACTGAGGGATAAACATACATGATTTAAAAGTAATTTCCTGACTAAATGCACAGAAGCAACACTGAACACTAAGATAATTAATAATCTGTTATTGAATATTTTTGGTTAAAAAAATCTGTCTTGCCTAAGGAAGAACATTAAATCTCGTAATATACACTTCTCTTATATATAGAGGAAATTGTTATTTGTTAATTTTAATAATAAAAAACTTATGTATAATAAAAAGTAATGAAATTGTTTATTTTTTATAGTCTAGTAGTAGTAATGAGAAACTTTTGTGAAGTAATTATATTTATTAGACGTATAAAAATTATTTTAGAAAAATTTTAAATTAAAATAAATAAAAAAAATCTATAAAAACAAACATTCAAAAATACAGTTAAATATGTTATGAATTTTAAGCTCTATGAACATTGTTGAAAGGATGTACTGTCTGAAGTGATTATTTGATTTTTCTCATTTAAAAATAAAATTGTCAAGATGGTTTATTCTTATAATTCTTAAGTATTAATTCTTTTTTTATCCAGTGATTTCAGTAGCGTTGAGTGGTATAAGTAAAAATACGAATTGATTTTTTTAATTTTGTTTGAAATATATTTGCTTTCCACTATCATTAAAGTAATATGTTACCTAGCAAAATATTGTATTGTAAGATATATTCTCAAATATTTGAATTTATAAGATTGTATATCATTTTAATATTCGAAATTTTGTTCCTGAAATGATTATATTTACATGGATTGAAATACAGTTTCTTTTTAATGTAGAAATAATAAAAATAAAAATAAAAAAAAAATATAATTACAGCAAATTATTAGTAATGTTTTACAAAGTACGCCGCTGTATTATCGTCGATGGTTAGAGAATGTTTTAGACGATAGTGTGGGAATGGGTGGGCGCGCACTTAGCGGACACTGAAACCGATTTGTCATCGTGCCACCGCTTGTCTTCGAACCCATGATATGTTTATGTACATCGCGAACTATACAATGCACATCAGTCAAGTCTTGTGTACGCTGTCGTGATTCTTGTAGATACGATGTATGAGCGATGTATGTGTTTGCATTGAGTCATCGATGGTGTCGTCTACAAAGACGTCGCTCTTGTGAAATTTTTTTGTGCTATCTCTTTCTGTATGTTGTTTATTTACACAATTTATCATTTTGATCTACTTTTTTTTGCAAATATGTTGACGATTTTCTTTTTTCTAACAACTGTAAAAGCAAGTGGAATTTCCACAAAAATCGTTAATGTGTACAAGTATACTATGTGTTCTGTTCTACGAAATTGAGACTTGTTTACGTAACATATCTTTGTTATTCTCAATCCTACCATTTATGTATGACACCGTCATATTTTAGAAAGTCTGATAAATTGTCTTAAGTTTATCAAGATATAAAGTATGATATTCATTAATGTTTATGAGCCATGTTACGTTCTTTCAGGAGATATTTTTACTTACATCTTTATTTTTTATTCGATATATATATATATATATATATATATATATATATATATATATATATATATATATATAGGATTAAAGTAAATTTTGGAAATGAATTAAAACATTCCAATTGTTTAAAATATTTATATTTTTAATAAGCAGTATTGTATATAATGAAAAATAAACAATAACTTACCTATCTATCTATATATATATAAAATGTTGTGTACAATTCTAAAAATATAGAGATTTGTGCAGAAAAGTGTAGAGGTTTTGTATTAAATTATTATTAACGATGAATCCCGAAGTCGCACGAAGAATTATGATATCGGTATCATAACAACTACAATTTTTTTCTACGAATTTTGTGAAAGTGTGAATCATGTTATCATGTTAGTGTCTTCTTATGTCTCGCCGTTCCTCGTGGATGAATTTTCCTCGATACCAACCTCTATCCTCATTTTGCATATTGTCAGTTTATGAATGTGGAGACTGATTAGTGAAATATATGGGATTTTTTTAAAAAACCCCCATAGCATTGATAACCAAATTACGTTCCACCCTGGAGTATCCCCCTTCTATCCCACGCTTCTTCAAAGTCCTCCCGTCACCCTCGAGAATGTATTGGTAACGATGATCGCGTCGCGTTAAATTATGACGGCTGTATAAATTTATTCTTTCGGAGGCTCCTACCAATCCTCTAATGCAAAGGAACCACCCTCGCCGAACCGAGATGATTCTCTTTCGACTGAAGATTTTTCTATTGTAGAATTTCCAGCTCATGTCTTGTATAAATTGTGCAACCGTGTTTATTTCCGCTTCATCATGTAATCTTACCGTGATGTAGTTTTATTTTGTCCAGCGCCATCCTTAGGTTATTATTTTTAACCTTCCGTACGTTGAGGATGAGTATCTTGGAGGTGTACTTCCATATCAGAGAAGTGTACGTGAAGGTCAGCCTAATCACCATCTTGTAGATAATAAGTATATTTTCCTTATTCAAGCCGCAATTCCTGGCCATTATATGGTATAGTATGACCAGGGTAACTTACACTTTCTTACGTGCACAAGCGACATGCTCATTGTACTTAAGTTGTCTGTCCATATGCAAATCCAGATACTTGACGGAGTTCCACCATGGTATCTCAACTCCGTTTATGTCGAAGCGCTTTGGATATTTTTTCGTTCTTTCACAATGAAATAGAATACCTTCAGCCTTCGCCACGTTAATCTTGATTATAACAATTGTAATAAAATGTACAATTTTATAAAACAACGTCACAGTACGCTTGCGAGAAGAACACATTCACTAGCATTCAAGAGCGAGAATGATTATATAGACATAGTATTATAATATATATATATATATATATATATATATATATATATATATATATATATATATATTACGATAGTAAGTGAATATATGCAATACAAGTAAAGAGAGCGAAGGAGAAGCTCCCCGGGGTTCAGGAAGTGTAGCGAGTAGAAGCAAAACCCCTTAATTTTTTAGAAATTATATTTACAATAATGAATTTATAATAATAGAACGTTTTAGTAGAATAAGGTCTGGTAATGTAAACTACAAATGTTTATTTTACTAAAGAACATAAACTGTACACGAAACTGAGATACGGATTGAAGTTTTGGTTTCGTTTAAAAGTAAACACTATATCGCAATGTACAGTTTTTCCGAACAATAATTAATAATATAAATTTATTAAGATAATTAAAAACAATGTTTTCAAATATTGAGTACTAGCTTTGAATTTATTCCACAAAATATTATTTTTACAACAGTTGAATAGAACACAGAAAAATCGATTATTTACCAATTGACCACCGAACTGATGATAGAATTGTAACAAAAAAGTAATATTTTTTTTAATATTGTTTCTCTTGTAAGAAAATGGTAAATGGATAATGAAAAATGGAAAAATGGTAGCTCTTTGTAAGTAGGAAAATAAGAAATAATCTATATTACCAGGCCTTACTCTGTTTTTCAAAATTAAAATTATTTTAAGTATGAATTGAGATATCTAGTTATTGAAGTGATCATCAAAATATTATCAGACTTTTGAAAAATTATGTAATGAAAATAAAATTATAAAACGCTGTTACAAAATTATTAAACTCATTCCTGATATATAAATATATTTTCAGTCATCATTAAACTTTTTTTACTATATAATTTTATAAGTAAGTACTTTCTTGTTCTTTAATTTATATTAAAATTAATCCGTTTTAAAGTTTATATTTTATTTTTTAATCAGACATGGAGATGAGCATTAAAAAATACTACTCGTTTGTTTTCTACATCAGCATAATAACTTTGTTACCATTACATTTTCTTCATTATCTCTTTCCATATCAATTACTTTCTGTCACGTATATAAGCAGCATAGTTATCTCAATTTATTATGTATTGTGAAAATAAATGTACTGGCTTGAATAAGAGAACATACTAACGTTACATCTAGTTCTTCTTGTGTGTTTTTGTTACTCTAAGTAATGTTAATTATCAAGGAGATATATCTTTTTTGTCTCGTTCGTAGATATCAGAAATTAAATTACATTTTTTATTTTATTTGCCATCACATTGCTGGTATGACAATATTTTTAATTATTTAAAATATAAAACAATGTATTATCTACGAATCTTAAATTTTCTATAAATAAAATTAATGTTCATGCATTATGAAACAAAAAATACCTGTGTTAAAATTACTATCGGGCCCGCAGTATACTTGTGCAGCTTTTAAATATTTTCTATTTGCTATTTTCAAAAAATAGTTAGAAAGAAATCAAATTGTTAGTGCACCTTCAAATATAGAAAATAAAATGTATCGTACTTGAAATCAAAATATTGGATCTTTAAATTTGAAAGTTTTATCCGATGTAAATTAAAAGAATAAATCTGATTTATCGCTCTTTTTCAATTGCCTCATATCCTGTCATTATTTTCGGTCATTGATTAAAGCTAGTCATCTGAATCAGTTTTCTTGACATTGGACGCTTATATTGAGATGTATCCTAATATTTATCCTAAGCTTATACAGAGTTAGTAAATTTAACTTTTAGTTCAATGACTTATTTTTCCTGAGAAATTTCCCAAATTTGTAATTTTTAAATTTCAGTACTAAAAATTTTGTTATTATATTTGTTCTTTTTGATGTTTGAGCGTCTACATTCTGTCGACAATCAAGTCCAATATTACATACCATGAATCAAATATAATTACTTTTAGATAAACCGTCCTAAAGTTTCCTTAAATTACTTTTGAAATAGAATTCGGCATAGTTTCAATTTCATGATCGCGAAATACAGCGCTTTAACATATTGTAAAAAAATTATACCATGAATTGTCAAATCATATATAAGATCTTATAAAAAAATTATATTTTTTCATTTCTGATACATTGTGTCTTTCAATTTGTTGGTTATGGCAGATTTTCAAAATAGAAACTTTTGAATAGTTAGTTAAAACGGAATTCGTCGCTATATCTGTCGATATAAATGATATCTAATATACATATGTACAGACACACACATAAATATATATATATATATATATATATATATATATATATATATATATATATATATATATATATATATATATATATATATACGAGGTCAGACAATTAAGTAATGCGACAAAATTCAAAAATCGAGTATATTTAAAAATTAAGGTACATCGCTGCGATCTCCTTCAAAGTAGTCCCCTCCCGCATCTATACACTTATTCCAGCGAGTTTTCCAGTTTTCGTAACAATTCTGGAACACTTCTTGTGGGACCTCTCCGAGTACCCTCGTCACAGATTCTTGGATATCTTCAACGGAGTCAAAATGTCGACCTTTGACGAATTTTTTCATATGGGGGAATAGGAAAAAGTCGCAGGGTGACATGTCCGGTGAATAGGGCGGTTGTGGTAACGTTGCGATGCCTTTAGACGCCAAAAACTGAGAGACACTGAACGCACTGTGACAGGGAGCATTGTCGTGATGCAGAACCCAAGTCTTCGCGATCTCTGGACGCACTCTGAGCACCCTTTTTTGTAATTTTTCGAGCACATTGCGGTAGAATACTTGATTTACGGTTTGTCCAGGTGGTACGAACTCTTTGTGAACCACCCATTTGCTGTCGAAGAAGCAAATCAACATGGTTTTCACTTTGGACTTGCTCATTCTCGCCTTCTTTGGCCTTGGTGCTCCAGGGGACAGCCACTGTTGGCTTTGTCGTTTAGTTTCGGGGTCATATTGAAATAACTAACTTTCATCACCAGTAATAACTCGATCGAGAAGAGTAGGATCACTTTCAACCTGCTCGAGACAATGCTCGAGACGTTGCTCTAAATTTCTCTGTTCCATTTTCGTGACATGCACTACTCGCGCGTTATTACAAAACACTAAACAGCTGGCGAAGAAATGATCGTACGAGGGTGGTCAAGGTCAAGGTCTCAATCGAGAGAGTAGGGATCTGCTATTACGGTGGCGGAGTTACAGATTCGCAGTGTTACCACAGGCCGAGAAAAAAAATCGGTCGCATTACTTAATTGTCTGACCTCGTATATATATATATATATATATATATATATATATATATATGGTTGGTAGAAAAATAATTGCGGTATATGACCTTCAACTTTATATACATTTTTCTCTTTTTTGATTTTCGTAGCTGTTTTAAGTGTTCCAGAACTGTTGAATGACTAACGGGTAACTTTTCTGCAAGCTTCGAATAGTTGTGTGTAGTTTCTGAATCAACTAACGCCTTCAGTTGGTCTTTACGAACTGAAGAAGAATGCCTGCGACTTTCATCTTCACTGCTCTCGTCCCCATCCCGAAGTTTTTGGAATAAACATTGCACTGTACGTTCCTTAACAGTACTCACATCTAAAACATCATTTAATTTACCGAAGATTTTGCTACTTTACCACTCGTTTTCAACTCATACAAAAATTTGCTCTTATTTGTTTATTTTACGTCTTTAATTCAATAGCCCAATATGGAGCAAAATTAATAAAAGTCCATGTTACCAAAATACAGACGGAAAAATATACTTCAAAACAATATTAACATGAAGACTATGAAATGACACTTTCACTGAAAAACTTATGGTTAGAATTCAAAAAAAACAAAAACCGCAATAATTTTTCTACCAACGTAATATATATATATATATATATATATATATATATATATATATATATATCTATATACATCTCTATTATTTTATCTTTTATTGAACAGTTATTTGAATAATTATTTTGTTTTATATATTTTACTTTTCATTGAATTTCATTTTTGTTATTATGAGCAGGTACAATTTTGTATTATTCTAGATCCCTTTTTTTCGAACATAATTTTAAATATTTAAAACAATTTTACAATGTAGAACTATTTAAGCAAAATATGAATAATCGTTAATGGAAGTCGTTTATTTAATTACGTGTACAAAATCTAAAAATAAACTAATTGATGATTTTATTTATAGTAAAGCAAACAAAGACTACAAGTATATATATATATATATATATATATATATATATATATATAATTTTTTTTTGTTTATTGCATGTTCAAAACCTAATTATCTGAAACTATTACCCCAATAGAAACTTTCGAACACTAATATTAGTTGAAATACGATAGTTTAGTTTCACTTTAGTCATTGAAGATTTAAAGGTTTCCACGACATGTAAATTACATGCTACTATAATATACCCGGTCATTTAACCCTTAATAAGGTATTGGAAAACACGTTATGTTGATAGTGTTCCTTTCCAGGGCAATATCATATATTTCCCATTTTCTCGTGGTTTCTATACAGTCAACAAAATTTGTAATTATGTCTGTTTAATTTTCAAAAGTTATGTATATGGGTATCTATAAATTACACTATCAGCTGCTTCCTGCATATGTATTTACACACCATATATATTTATTTTCACATACACACACACACACACACATATATATATATATATATATATATATATATATATATATATATATATATACATACATACATATGTGTACTTATACATATATCTAAAGTATTACAATAATTGTTGTAGTCAAGTAAATTTTGTAATGATATAATTTACATTAAAAAATCATTGTACAACATATTTTATATTTCAAGTACTCTATTTAATAATTTATGAAATAAAAATTTAAAAGATATTAATAATTTAATTCAGTCAAGTATTCCTTTAATTGAGTTTGTTCCTGTTTTGACAAGTGATAATTATTGCTCCCTACATTTTTAATTACATCGGTTAGGTTTTGTTTTTTTCTGGATATCGTTTCCGGTACGTTTTTTTAAACAAAATAATCGATTTTTTTCTGTTTAGGTCTTCTATGGGTCTTCAGTTGGCAATTTTAAAGTTTCTCTTCATTTGATTTATATTTTATGACACGTTTTTTCCAATAAGCGAGGTAAAATATTAAACTTACATTTATTCATTCCATTGTCTTTTAAAAATGATTTATTTCCACTCTTCTCTCTTGTCTATGCTTTCGAATTAAATCATATTCCTTCCTAGACCTCATTTGAAATAATATTACATATCATGTTGTATGGTTCTTTTTGCTAGTTTATTCCGTTATTTTTCAGTCTCATATTTAAACGTTTCCCGTTTAAGTCTATCTATTTTACTACTTGTACTAACTTTGACATTAACTTTATCACTGATCCTCTTCCTCTAATATTTTTTTCCCTTTACACTTTATTTTTTATTTATTTACCTATTTTTTGATATAATTCTAATAATTAACCTGTTTAAAGTGTTAAATGTGACAACACTATACACTGTCATATTTCATAAGACGACAACTTTTAAGACTGTAGGAAAAAAGTTAGAAGATACTATAAATAATACGACAGAGTAAGAGCCAATTACACGTCCTATAAGATTTTAATTAATTATAATTAATTTTCCAAATAATTGTGAAGAGAATTTGAATAAAAAATACACAATCGATTCTTTTTTGTAAAGTATTAGATTGGTAAGAAAATAATTGCGGTTTTTGTTCTCTGAATTCTAACCTTAATTTTTTTTAATGAAAATGTCATTTCATCGTACCCATTTTAGTATTATTTTAAACTGCATTTTTCGGTCTGTATTTTGATAACATCAACTTTGGTTTTATTATTAATTTTGCTTCAAATTGAATTAAAGAGGGAAAAGAAGCAAACAAGAGAAATTTGTTTGTATGAGTAGAAAACGAGTGGTAAAGCAGCAGAAATTTCTCTTAAACTAAACGTTGCTTTTGGTACGAGTACTGTTAAGGAACGTACGGTGCAATAGTGGTTCCAAAAATTTCTTACTGGAAACGAGAACTTTGAAGATGAAGAAGGTCGCAGGCGTCCTTCTACGGTACATAAGAACCAACCGAAGGCGTACAAAAGTTAGGTGTTAGTCATCCAACATTTTTGGACTATTTAAAATAGCTATAAAAATCAAGAAAGCTGTAAAAGTATATGAATTTGAAGATCATAAACCGCAATTCTTTTTCTACTAACATAATATATACACAAGGTGACGAGGCAGGTTATTTCAAATTAATTCCTTTCCTGTATAATTCAATTAAGGTTGGTCCAGATCATTTCAAGTTGCATCATTATCGTAAGTCAAATCAGGTCAGGTCTAGTCAAATTAAGTAAAACTTTATTCTTTGTGTAGTACTAATATGATTGTTAGAGGTTAATGGATATAAATAATGTATGAGTTACTAAAACACAGGATTTATACGGTTTATTTAATTGGTTACAATAAGTTGAATATAAACAGAAAGAATGATATGTACAGATGAGAACAATCGTAACACACCATCAACGCTTGATCTACGCGGATGTAATATGTCAGCTTGGTTACCGACCCGAACAGAAGCGCTTACTTACCGACTTAATCCATCTGATGCTCTCTGCAATACTCAGCTTGTAAGATGTATCTGGCGCCAATATTAAACTCAATAATGATTCTAACCAAACTAACACCCAAATGTGAAAAACCTTTTATAAAAAAATTACATTTCAGTAGAATATTATTTTCATTTAATTGTTGTTCCAATAATTGCTTTTGAATAGTTTTCCAGTTGTTAAACAAAATATTATCACTTCATACCTGTATTTTACTATTTCATCGGTTAGTAAGAATAAACAAAAATAAATTATGACTTTTGTTATATTTAGACACACACACATACACACACACATACTCACACACACACACACACACATATATATATATATATATATATATATATAGGTGATTCAATTTAGGTTTCAACATGGTAGTATTAAAAGGGGGCACAGGGGTTAGGAAAAGTCATGTTATTTTTTGCTTAGTATTTTAGTTCCATTCAATACTAAAAAATAATAGAACTAAAGTACTAAATGGGGAATAATATCGTTTGTTCTGATTTTTTAGTTTTTTTTTAATACTTTCATATGGATGCCTAAGTTGAATCATCCTATATATATATAGGATGATTCAACTAAACTTTGATTTCTGGTATTAAGATAATTACATAGACCAGCGCCTTGAATTCAATATTTAAATTATTAATACAGTTTTGTTTTCTTTCCGTAAAAAATAAATGACTCGCGAATATAAAACTCCCATATACTTCAACGTTGAAATTTTAACAATTTATTCGTTTCATAAATATTTTATTCGTTTTATTTTCCTAGAAAATGCTAGAATAGAAATAACTTCATATAAATACAGAAAAGTCTTACAGTGTGGTAATATAACATACTTTATTTATCATTCATTTGAAAAATATGTTTCCCTCTTTGAATATATATATCTATATATATATACATTTTTCATTACATTTATTGCATTTTAAATTTAGTTTTATTTTTTCTTTTTTTCTTCTGTCAACGTGTAATAATATTTCACTTGCAATTCAAAATGATTTCAATTATTTACTTTTCAAAAGAAATAAATTTAAATTTATATTCACTACTTGTAAATTGCTTATTACCTTTTTATTTCAAGTGTATATCTTTTGAAATTCTAGGTATATATACGAAGGAGGTATACATGTTGTATTTTCAACTATTTCTCTAAAGGGTTGATAGAAATGCAAAATATATTTTTTTTATTTGGTATGTTCTACTACTCGTTTTATATGCTAAATTCCATAACCTTTTTTTTATTTTATAAATAACATGTACTGAAATCAGGTTTTCGTTTTTTTTTTATGTACAAATTGTTAATAATAATAGTGAAATATCAAGCGTATACGTTTTTTTACATACAATATATTCAGTAAAATCAATATTATTATATATAAGTAAATGTCAGAAAAATACAAACTCTTTTTAAAAAATGAATAATTGTAATAAAATTATCAATATGAATTAAGGAAACAAATATAATGATTTACATTTTTTTTATAAAATAAGATACAAATAATTTACATAAGAAAAATAATAAAGATAGGTTGCAGGAATCACAAATCATAAAAAAAATATTTAGTGTGTGTCAATGAATGATCAAAATAAATATTTATTGAAACACTTATTTATTTCAAATAATAAAATTTTGAAATAGAATAAATTTTTGATGAAATAAATGGGTCAATGAATTCTAAAAGTCTTACACCAATACTTATTTTACTATGTGAGAGAATGAAGAAAAATTTAAAGTACGCGGAGAGATAGAATACGAAATAATAAAATGAAGCCTTAATATTATAAATTTTAGGATTATTAAAGTGAAATAATGGAGAAAAATATAAAATTTGCGAAGTATATTTTAAACAGAAATTAAAAATACAAATAGAGATCAATAAATACATGCTATAGAAACTATAATAAAATTTAATATATTTTATAGGTTTTATATATTAGATTGAAAATATTTCATATTTTCTTCATATTTATAAAATAATATATTTTTTTAATAATTAATTAACAGTATCTAATAATACATTGACGTGTAAATCAATAACGAATTACCATATATCTTGGTATATAAGGTGACCTATATATAAGACAAGGTCGAAATTTTAAAATAAAATTTATATATTTATCGTATATCGGTCATATAAGACGATCCTAAATTAAACACTTCTTTCACATGTTATAATACAATATTACGTTAAAAATCAAAATTAGAGGAATTACATTTTTCGATCTAAAATTTCAAAAATGAAATTCGGGAAATCACCTTGTTTTGACATACTGTGTATTAAAACATCGTCCACGGTTTGCATCTAGAAGGCAATGGCTATATATTTTATTTTTAAAAACTTTTATTCAAAATAAATTATTCAATGAATTTATATTATATACCAAAGTTTAAATTCCTTTTCTTAATTAAAAAATGTAATTTCTATATAATCACAATAAACCTTTCGAGTTATTTTAAATGTTCTGTTTTTGTATTGGGCGTATAAGACGACCTCCTATTTTCTGAAGAATTTTTTGGGTTTTAAGAGTCGCCTTATACGCCGAGATATACGGTATATATTTACATTTTTTTGAAGCCATTTATGAAAAGTTCGTAAATCTAACTAAACACTCCATAACATACAAAAAATACTAATTAAAATGTAAAAAAGGTACAGAAAATACAAAACTTTTAATACAGTGGCACTCTGAGCATGTTGAAATCTTTACAGTGCAATGACAGTGCATGATCCAAATTTCAGATATTGTTAATCCCAATACAAGGGAAAATCCTTCAACGAAGAGCAAATATAAATCTAAACATAATTTAAAAAAAATAAATATATTACAATTAAATGTATAACTTATACTACAGTAATAGATAACATTTTGTTTCTCCTTTAGTATCCATTTTTTTTTAATTTGAAATTAATTTGTTAACTCAAATTCATAATTCATACTGCTTTTTCAGGGACTAATGACCGTAGTTGTCGAAACGCCCTAAAACCTCAATAACCAACCAACCTTCATGTTGTTTTTTATTTAAAAAAAATCTTTATTCGGAAGTCAAAATAAAAAAAAATGTGTTAGAAATATTTTATTTTGATTAAAAATATGTGTTTACTCAACATTTATTTTACTATAAACAATAATTTATAAAAGTTCAGAATCAAAATTAGGAAGTATTAATTTGTTATTCAAAAGTATTAATAAATGACATTAAATTTTAAACCGTATACATGAAAATAAAATAAAAAAAATGAATGTTTTATAATTTTTCGTCATATATATATATATATATATATATATATATATATATATATATATATATATATATATGTATATATACTACAATTACAATTTCTTTTCGTCTCTTCATTTCAAATTTAGATATAAATGTTATTATGTAACAGAAAATCATATATAATTTTAACATGCGTAATGCAGTTCAGCATTCTTTCTTTTAATTGTAATGTTATTTTTTCCACATACTTCTTTTGATTGTCTCTATTAATGTCTGTTGGAAGCAATTAGAGATACATTAGTCAAATAAGACAATTTACAAGGGGACTCATTTAATCTGGAATCATATATTAAAAATTAACGTAAAATTCTTGTACGTGTTTGTTAAATTGTATTGCGTTAGCTGTTTTTAATATATTATTCATGTGACACGATATCAACTTTATATTTCAATTCAGTTGTAACATTATATCTGATAAAATGTAATTACTTACTAATGGACTAGAATAATACATAATTATTAGAATTTATTATATTGACGTAAACTATATTTTGTATTTAGTTCTTTTGTCTGATTTAGATATTTTATACACAACACACACACACACAATCAATCAATATATATATATATATATATATATATATATATATATATATATATATATATATATATATATATATGGGAAGGGTACATTTATACTTATATAAAATATCACATTTTTAACGAAAGCGTCAAAATAATCTAACAGTAAACGCAATAACTTCATAAATTTATAAATTTTCCACTGGACGTAACTTATTTGTCAGGTACAAATAAACCGTATTTTTTAATATTTTTTAGTTGAAGTTTTGATTCTTTTGTATTATAATATATTCCTAGACAATTCCAACCAACATGTCACTATAAGTTTAAGTGTATAATAGTTATAGTATCCTCTATTACGAATTAATTTATTTGAGAAATATATTGTACTTGAAGACTTTACGCTCGTATAATTGTTTTTAAGTCTATGTTTCTTTTATAATATATATATATATATATATATATATATATATTAGGTGTTGAAGTTAATTAGTAGCGTTTTACAAGAGATGGCGTAGGTATTACATTCTTCCATTGTTTCCTTTAACCAAATATTCCCCGTAAAACAGCTGTCCTTAGGCGTCAGTTTCAGTATACGAGTATGTCATTTGGTTGTAGCGTAAATAACACTTTGTACTTTATCGAATATGTCGAATCTCGTGCCGGATAAATTGTATTTGCGGGGAGTTTTACTTCATTACTTTAACATGAAAAAAAGTGCTGCCGAAAGTAATCGTACTTTAGTGGAAGTTTATGGTGACCATGCTCTAGCTATGCAAACGTATTGGAAGTGGTTTTCACGTTTTAAAAGTGGCGATTTCGACTTGGAAGACAAAGAACGATCTGGACAGCCGAAAAAGTTCGACGATGAAGAATTGGAGGCATTGCTGATGAAGACCCATGTCAAACACTTCAGGAATTGTCTGAATCGTTGGAAGTTGACTTTTCAACGATAGAAAAACGCCTTAATGCCATGGGAATGATCCAAAAGCAACGTATTAGGTCCCATACGAATTGAAACCGAGGGCCGTTGAAAGATGTTTTTCTACCTGTGAACTGCTGCTTCAACGGGAGAAAAAAAAGAGATTTTTGCATCGAATTGTCACGGGCGATGAAAAGTGGATCAATTACGACAATCCCAACCGCAGAAAGTCATGGGTTAAGCCCGGCCAACCATCAACACCAGCGGCGAAGGCAAGTATCCATGGATCTAAGCTCATGCTCTGTATTTGGTAGGATCATAAGAATGTGATTCTACTATGAGTTGCTCAACCCGAATGAAACCATCACTGTAGATCGCTACCGACTACAATTGATGCGCCTGAGCCGTGAGATTGCAAAAAAATGGGTCAATTCGTGGATTGCATCTAAAGACGAGGCGTTCTTCCGACGTGGTATTCGTCTCCTGCCTGAAAGATGGGAAAAAGTACTGGCTAACGATGGACAATACTTTGAATGATATGTTTTTTCAATTTCATTTAAGATAAACGATTTTTTTCACGAAGAAAACGCTTCGAATTAATTCCAACACCCAATATTTTATAGTCAAATTTTCAGATTTACAATGTAGAACTCTGTATTTAACAAATCAAATGTTTTCTCTGTATTTCAAATATTTAACTTGTTTTCATGTACTAAATCTTTTCATTCTTGACTTTGTAAGGAAAATCGAAAATAAAAATAAACATGGTGGTAAACTAAAATTAATAATATACTAAAAAAACATATGTATCGCTAAGATATAAAGCGTTGGATAAAAGATTAAATTTACTTCAAAAAAAGTATATATTTTCTATGTTCAAATTCCATTTTTATTGTTTTCATCATATTAATGCTAAAATTCAGTATAAAATTAATATTTAAATATTAAAATCGGATTAGTAAAATTTGTCATCTCTATGTCAATTAAGGCATTAATTTTAATTTACACATACATATATATATATATATATATATATATATATATATATATATATATAAATCAGAAGCAATAAATGCATATATATATATATATATATATATATATATATATATATATATATATATATATGTGTGTGTGTGTGTGTTTATATATTCTAAGATAAATTTGAAAATTATGAAAATAAATGTTTTTCAGAGCTCAGTTATAGTACTTTTTCCACTCCATATACCATAAAAAAAATTCTTTGTGATTTTTAAAATGAAAAAAATTTGGGAATGTGAATTAGACGTGTGTTTGTTTTGAAAATGTGTCACAATACCAGAACAGTATTGTGTCATTTATATAGCTCCTGCTCCTTCATCGATACAAACAACTGCCAAAATCCATTCTTTTGGCTTCAAATTGGTACCTCATCATGCCCTATGTATACCAGATCTGACCCTTTACCGACTTCCATCTCTTTCTGCAACTGAAAATATTCCTTGTTGGGAACAGATTTAACACAGATAAGGAGGTAATAGCCGAAGTAGATACCTATTTTGAAGAGCTTGAGAAATCGCACTTTAACACGACATAATGGCACTTGAGCAATATTGGATGAGATGTATTGACGTTAATAGGGATTATGTTGAAAAATAAAAATAATTATACTGCCCTATTATCTTTATATTCACTTCTACAAATTTTTTGAAACCCTCTCTTATATATAAATATATATATATATATATATATATATATATATATATATATATATATATACATATATATATATATATATATATGTATATATATATACACTCCTGTTTGTATACGTATAGACGTTGTCCTTATGGCCTTCGTTTTTTCGAATCAGCTGAATGTCTACTTTTACTACTAGTTTCGGGATGTGGGCCATGTACAGGTAAATGTTAGAGAATAAAAAGCACACATTTCGAAATTAGTTTTTGAGAACAAATACTCAGTTGATCCAAAAGAATATAGATCTTCAGGACAATGTATGAACAGAATCACAATTATAAAAATGTACAATTATATATATATATATATATATATATATATATATAGAGAGAGAGAGAGAGAGAGAGAGATAAAGTCGCGATATTGTGTACCCTGCATACAGTAAACTACTCCGTAGAGGGAACTCACATAACTTTACATTGAATAACTTATAAAATGAAGAAGTGAACAAATATTAATTCGATATAATGAACCATCTTCCACATAATCAGCGAATTCCTCTATTATCGCTATTTGCTTGGTTATAAGATAAATAAGTTATTTGCATTCAAGTGTCTTAAGTGATTACATGTTTGGTGCATGTATACATTTTTGCATTTAATTAATATATTGCTAAGGTTTGGAATTTAAAGTGAATAAATTATGTCCATTACAAAAAGAAAACATAATTAAGTAAAAAGGCCAAAATACTGGAAATGTTAAATAAAGAAACAGGGGTTACATTTTTAGTGAAAACATATGGTGTTGCTAAGTCAACAATTTGTGCAATAAGATAACGAAACAAAAAATTTTAAAAAGAGTTGTACTGTATTGTGTCAAGTAAATTGAGCTTCCACAAGGGATGCACTAAGATCTCTTAAAAATGGGTTGCAGTGAGTTAAAGAAAATGAGAATGAAATTGATTACTTAAGCGTGGTTGTGTTATATAATTTAAGGAATAAATTACAACTAGAAGTAAATATAAATACACAACAATTGAAAATAATTTTATTTCCACAAAAATCTAAGTAAACATCAAAGTTATTCCATTTATATTATCTTTTGTAAACTTAATTTAAATTATTTCAATAGTTTTTTTAAAAACAATCATATTCAACGTATATTATTTAGGAAGTAAATATGCCTAACAAAAATGCAAAACCTCTGTAAAGTCAATGAAGTATGTCTTAAATGATTTAATAAATCACGTCTCTACTATATATATATATATATATATATATATATATATATATATATATATATATATATAACTTTATTATGTAATATTTATAACAAATTTAAAACTAATTGACTAAAACAAGTAAATAAAAACAAACGTATCTTGTTCATTCGGTTTCATTAAAAAATGTATTTTATCAGCACTTTATAACTGTGAATGATGGTATCATTCTGAAATAACCTAACTATACATACTATATGTAGTATAAATTAATTATATGAAGACTATACTAAATAATAGGTATAAAACGCACCAAAATATTAAATTATATCTATTGTGACTATGAAAATGTATTTATTTACATTTAAAAAATGGAAAAAAATACATGCTATAAGTTCTTAACTATTCTGTACCTGAATAAAACAATGTGATTATTTTCACAAAAAGTTTATTATTTTAAAAAAATAGCGCGCTTATTTTTATCATAAAGTATAAATTGATAATTCAATGTTTAGCATACACTAATGGATACTTTAAACTATTATAATAAAAATATTACGAACAGTAATCTTATCCTTTCATTCAATGTTTCTAAGTTGTTCCATCTTATTTCTAGCGAATTTTAAAAATTTGAAAAATAAATTATCTATCTCCAGTAAGATTTCCCATGTTATTACGCTCGTATTTTATCCAACTAACAAAGGAATTCTGCCTTAAAATACATATTACGAACGTTTGTATATCTGAATATATATATATATATATATATATATATATATATATATATATACAGACATGTGTGCGACTGTGTGTATGTATGTATTTTCAGACATTTGCTTGCTGTGAGCAGAAACTTGTGCGAGAGTGTCATGCATCTGAATTGAATTATTTTCAAAACATTATTCCATTTTTAAAAAGCAGGAAAGTGATTTTCGTGTGTATCTTTTTTAATAATTTATCACCGAATATGGGGAAGTTTGGCTATGTAACCAAAGTCACGTACATAAATAAATAATAGCGCGACTCTGTATTCATGTGGGATAGTAAGCTGTGAATAATGAAGTTTACTTTTTCCTCGGCAAATACATTTCTTTTGCCTCTCGCAAACATGCATAACTCTCGGGTGTATACCGTTTTTGGTATGAACGTGTATGTGTATATATCGATTTGGAAGTGAAAAAGATCTTTTTGAGAAGAAAACAATAATGAACATGTAAACGAAATTCAAATAATCATCAAGATAGTAACATTTGGTTAACGATGTCCTTTTTTAACTGGTTACATTAAAAAAAATACTTCGTATAAATAAAAATGTGAATATTTTTTACAAAAATTCTAAATGTAGTAGAAAAAATCTCAATCACGGAATTGAAGACCATAAAGCTCTATTCAAGTAAGTAGCATTCTGGACTAAATTGCAATATTTTATAATTTAGGCAAGTTTTACTTTATTAAAGTTTGTCTTAATAAAGTTTTAAAATACGCAATATACGTGGATTTTTAATTATAATGTTATATTTTTCCATATTAATTCACCGTGTCGATTAAAATAGGTCTACATTTTTACGTCCTTGTAACTATTATTTGTTAAATTTAAAACATCCCAAAATTAATGCCTATTAAAATTAACAAGTTTTTTATTTCCGCTGGATAAACATTTTATTTTTTAACTAACAAAGATGTATATAATATAGTGTTTTCATTTTAATGAATGTGGCAGATGCAGAAAGAAACGATCAAAAAAACAGAATAATCATAATTTACAGAATATACTCTCCAAAATCAATAAATTCCAAAGTGTAAATGTTCAACGTGCCCTTTCCTAATATTAACAAGTGTTCGCATGTTTGTAACAGGTAAATAATATTTATGTTTTACTCAATTGTGTAAGACTTGTTGTAAGCTCTTACTAAAAAATGTGCAACATAAATTTTGAACAACACATTAACTTCAAATGTTTAGTAAAATCGTCGACAACCGCAAAATGTAGAAAAAATATTAGGGATGTCACTATATCTTGTGATTAAAATTTGAGCAATATAGTAAGATGTCTAGACGGTCGGGAATATGTGTACAATAATTCGATATCTAACAATATACAAAAGTATATTCTAAATGGAAATTCTTCCACATTGACATTTTATAATATTGTTGAATTCTTTAATTAAAATCCTTTCTATTTTATTACCTATTGTTAAATCTATAATAGAAACATATGAACGTTTTGTATAACAAATGAAGTAAAAATCGTTATAAAGTTCCAAAGTTATTTTTATATTTTGTATCTAGTATATAGCTTGTCAAAATTGACGGGAAAAAGAAAGAAACATAGAAAGAAAAAAACTGTTGATTGATATCTACAACATAATATATTTAAACATAAAAAATACCTAAAAACTAAACTTAATGAATTAAACTTTAATCCTATGATCTGAAAAAGCAAACATTTCTCATCACAATAGGTACTCGTCCCTATGTCCGCAGGTCAAAGTGACGAAAAGTGTGGGTTTTTATTATTATAAAAAAACATTACATTTATGATTAATATATATATATATATATATATTTCTAAGAAAAAATGCGATTTTCATTATTATTTTATCATAGGTATTTCATTTATTTTTTCGATTATCAAATTTAAATTTTATACAGAAAAATATTTTCTTGAATATTATGG
>CM068320.1:1437500-1470000 GCA_034766995.1 Acanthacorydalis orientalis | reverse complement strand
CCATTTGATTACCGGAAGACCGAATTATTTGCATTTTTTTGGTCGCGGGGAGTCTCAATGCTTCCGTTCACTCGACTGTTGTTTCATCTCGTGATCAAAATGATACATACACATCCCATTTCCGGTGATGATTCTGTTCAAAAGTGACTGTTCTTCTCTCTCAAGTTGTTCCAGACTCACCTTTGATCAGGCAACACGTTGCTGTTTCTATTCCGACGACAGATTGATGAAATTCAACGGGCACAGATCCGTGACATTCCAATACACTTTTTTATGCATTTCCATAAAAAATGCTCATTTTTTCAATCAGATATCAGAGTGTAATTCATTTATCTTCATCTATGGTTTTCTGTGTTCGTGAAATTTGCTCAAGTGTTATAGAAAATATTGGCTTACCTAGTTTAGGGTCATCTGCGACATATTCTCGTCCTTTTTCGAATCGTTTATGTCAGTTGAATCATTCAATTTTTATCAGACACAAATCATCACAAGTTTCACTCATTTCTTTAAGTATTTCTGAAGCACTTAAACTATTGCTTACACTATAACAAACGACATAACGCTTCTTTTGTTGTAAATGATCCATGGTACAACGACATCACTTGCACACTGACGCCACAACCATTGTTTTAGGGATTAGACGCATAATAATGAGAAGACACTATATGTAAGTGTCTACATAGGCCGAATAAAGCGCCCTTAGTGGTCGGAGCGGTATTCAATAATAGAGCGCCGATCCATAAATTAAATGATCATGCCTCTTATAATATAGTGCTATGGAAAAATATTCGTACACCTTTCAAGTATACATTTCCAAATGAAAATTATTTTATGTATTTTTAAATTGTAACATTATTCGAAGAAATCACAGAACTGCTCTAGATTATCTTTTATTCCCTTAATTTTCTATACCGGTTTATTACACAACGTTTATACATGCGCTTTTATTTATTACTATAAACACATCTTCGAAAACACTTCACACAAAATAATCCTAAATTAAAAGCATCTATTAAAAGCATTTTTTCGAATTTCATATTTACAAACGTGAAAAATATCTAAACACCTCTAACGAGAAACAAAATAACATTACATGTATAAAACAAGTACAGGAATTTCTTTCAGCTGTGCAGCTGTTCTCGTCAGTGAAAACCAGAGTTGTGTTTGACAACGCGGCTTCCTGCTAGTATGCCAAAGAATTATGTGTCTATTTTCATGTAGCAGGTATTTAAACAGATATTACAGTTGAGAAGATGATTTAAAATAGTTGTCAGTAATGAAAAATGTTCGTCTTAACAGTTTCACAGCTAAGTGTTATATAATGGAAGTAGATAACGCAGATGCAATATTTTTACTTGGAAGATTAACATATTTGAGAAATGATATATCATTCAAACGTAACTAATTATAGAAAAAAGTAAAAATATTAATAAGTTTTCTAATGGTTTTAACGAGTTTCAAAATTAGAAATTTCAATATTGAAATTTCTTACCAATTTTTTATTTTTTATTATTTTTCATTATTTTTGATAAATGAATAATTTAAACATTTTATATTAATTGCACTCATTATTCATATATAAGATAATTGTTTTAGAACGCGAAATAAAAGTGTGGAGTGTCAATAATTTAAAGAATTGGTGAATAAAATAACAAATAATAATTGAATTTATTATATAATTAATAACAAATGAAACTATTCTATGAACGAACATTTAATAAGTACCGCACATTTCTTAAACCTAGTATATATATATATATATATATATATATATATATATATATATATATATAGATAGATAGATAGATAGATATTTATATATATATATATATATATATATATATATATATATATATATATATATATATATATATATATATATATATATATATATATATGTATATATATATATATATATACATATATATATATATATATATATATATATATATATATACATATATATATACATACATATACACACTTTGGGATGAAAGCCATTTTAATATAAAATAGTGACAATAATAATAGGTTCAGTTTTGCACTACTTTGTAGAAAATATACCATATGAACGTTAATATTTGGTTCAAAATCCTTTTGGCTTTCTAACAGAAATTAATCTTTTTTTCATACTTTTGATAAGCTTTTCACAATACTCGGGTGGAATTTTCTCCCATTATTCTTGTACACGTTCCTATAGGACATTAAGATTTAACGAGGGTGAGTAATAGTCATTCTCAAGTCAATTTTTAAGATATGACCATAAATTTTTAATGGGATTGAGATCAGAATTTTGAACTGGTCACTTTCGTATTTGAAAATAATGCTGACTCAACCAGTTCTTTACTAATTTCGATATATGTTTGGAGTCTTTATTGTGTTGAAATGTTGTTTAATTTTCTGGGTATGGCATATTTTCGATTGTTCTTATCAGATGCTCATTCAGAATATCTTGACACATTTCTTTCTTCAGATTACCGTCAATTCTATGTGTCCGTTCGACTCTGTACGCCGTGAAGTAGCCCCAGACCTTGATGTAACCCTCGCCATGTTTCATAGTTTGAATGAAATTTTTCGCTTTTAACGATTTTCCCTCTCGTTTCTAATTCCACTGGCGGTCGTCTGTAGTGTATCTATTGATTTTACTCTCATCCGACCAAATAACTTTTATCCAATCATCATCAGTCTATTTATATACCGTTTTACAAAGGACTTTCTAGCTTTGATATTTTTCTCAGTAAGCAGAAGTTTCTTTTTCTTCTCAACAGTTCGAAATTTTGCAGCATGTAATGCTCGTCGTACTGGCCACTTACTTACTAACTTTTCAGTATCTCGCCTTAAAAGCACTGTGTCCTAAGAAGATGAAGATGCCTCACCAGAAGCTAAATATCGAATCACTCTTCAGCTGTCTTTCGCGGATAATTTCTTTGTTCGACCTCCAACATTCTTTGGTATTGGAAAATCGCATTTGCTTTTAATTCTTTGATCGATTAGTACGTAGTTTCTGTACAAGTTCTCGCGTAGACTTTCCGTCCTTGAGTACATTTTTCGTGGGTTCAGAAAGTACTTTCAGAATCGGTTTCATTGTTGAAAATAAAAGAAATTGATAAACGTTTCACTTTGACGAACTGAATAAAATGATGTGATAATGTGATGAATAACCGACACGAGTGGGTGATAATGTTTATACACACCGAATTAGAGTAAAATATGTAAACAAACCATATTTTGAAGGCAGTAGAAACTTGGTGCAAAAGTGAGTCAGCGAAAAACAAATATAAAATGATTACAATAGAGATATATTTATGAATCATCATACGTTTTAAATGGTTAAGTACTTTAAAGTATCAAATATAAAATATAACTCATAAAACATGGCAATCATACATATGTTTTTTTAAATAATTTTAAATTTTCAATATATTGGTTCAGTTTTGCACTTGACTGTACATATATATATATATATATATATATATATATATATATATATATATATGTATATATATATATATATATATATGTATATAGATATATATATATATATATATATATATATGTGTGTGTGTTTGGGTGTTTGCGTGTGTATGTATTTATAATTACTTATTTATTAAAAAAAAATAAAAAATGAACTTCAGTAAATATTTAAGACGATATTTTTAAATTTATTCAATGAAAAATGGAAGAAAATACCAACTATACTATTATGACAAACAGAAGTAAAAAAAAATTACTCAGAAGACAAATCCATTCAAAACAAATAAGTTTTGTGTACAATCATCCTTTTGATAATCATTTCAATAATGAACCAACTCGAAATATAAACACCATGTGAGGTCTGAGTTGTATCATACCGTTTATATTAATTATTTATTTATGCTGTATGTTATTAAGTTTATAGATATGTTGACTCTTTTCAAAGAAACGTTTCACAAAACCGTTAATGATAAAAGCTGTATTTGTATGATGGTAATATTGATAAAATCAATTTAAAAATGAAATGTAATTTTCTAAAAACCATATACTTCTCGCTGAAATGAAAGCATAAAAGCGATATTAAATTGATTTCATTTTTTGCCTACTTGAATATACATTACGTCAAGAAAATACATTTTTTTCGAATAACTTTTCAATCTTTCAAAAAACGTTCTTTTTACGGTTTTCATGTAATCAATTTCTTGAAAATGTAATATTGTACACATATAGATACAATCTCTTTATACACACACACACACATACAAACACATACACACACACACACACATATATATATATATATATATATATATATATATATCTCGTAAAATGACGTTTTTTTATCCTTCTTTTAAAATAATTTTTTGTTGTGTGTACAAAGTGAAAAGTTAATTATTAAATCAAATGTATTTACCGTATTAAAAACTATAACTGCGATATTTTACTTTTTTTAAACATTGATAATTATTTTTCTACGGTGACTGTTGTTGAATATTTTGGTTTCATTTATTTTTTATATAACAAAACTGTGAAAAATATGTTCAACTATTACAATTTAAGAGATGTATGTAAAAATATTATGATATTATTATTATTATTAGATGTATGTGAGTAAATAATAGTATTACAACAAGGGATTCTCACTGTCAAGTAGAGGATTATGGACATACTTTTTTGTATTGATACTTTTATCTATACTTTATGCATATGAATATATTTTATTTTTTCTTTAGAAATGCAAAATATTTTTATTTTTATATAAAAATAAAAATATTAATTGAAAAAATGGTATTTGTTTATAATTACTTTTTATTTTAATAAGGGTTGTAACTGTTTTCCCATAAAATTCACTTAAATGCATGTTAAAATGTGCAGTAATATAATATTTAACGTTTACAACAGTTTTTTTGTCTTTTTGTAGAATGTAAGTCAGTTATGAAAGTGAAATAAACCACAGTGCCAAAAACTCTTACTTTAATTTAAGTAATACTGTTTTTATTTTTGTAATTTAATTTTAAATTCAAATACATACATACATACATATATATATATATATATATATATATATATATATATATATATATATATATATATATATATATATATGTATATTATATGTAGAGTGAATAAACTTCGGCTGATTTTTTTTAACAATTTTTAAATAAAATACTTTTCATTTTTTTTCCGAATAGTTTATTTAACTCGTAGAAAGATTGAAAAATGATATTAGCCAAATGACCGTCTCGGCTATGCTAAAAATACGGGATCTTTCAGTCACATTTTTCATGACTTTTACGCATATTTCTGATATTGGTTAAGCTATTTCTTGCTTAATGTTGTTCTTAACCTCTTAAATTGTTACTGGCTTATTAGCTTAGACCTTTCCGTTTAAGTAGCTCCAAAGAAAGAATCTGGCGTTGTTAAATCCGATGAACGAGATGGCCAATCGATGTAACCAAATTTTGAAATTATTCGGCTAAGAAATGCACCACTCAAAATTTACACCTAGCATGAGCTTTGTGTATTAATTTCAAGCAGAAAGAAAATTTGCAACATCACAGAATATCTTTTACCAGTGATAGTAAAAATGTTTCCATTAGCATCTTCAAAAAAATGATCCAATGATGCCATAAACTCAAATTTCTCCACAAACAGTCACTCTATGATGATGAAGAGGTCATTCATAGATCATTTTTGGGTTTTACGATCGCCAAAAACAGCTGTTTTGTTTGTTTAAATATTTACGAAATAAGCTGCGTCGCACTTGATTAAATTTAAAAAAAAAATGGTTTCAATAATATTGAGCTATAACATCTCGTTTACTCCATTCTCAACGGCATTCATGATCATTTACTTGCAGTTGCTGTGTCAATTGAATTTTATAAAAAAATGCCAATTCTTAAAAGTGTCCATACAGTTTAATTAAAATGCCTATTCCTTGTGCAGGACGTCTAACGACAGTGGCTGGATTTTCACCAACACTTACTCTTACAGCATCAATGTTTTGTAGCGTACGTGGTGTACGAATTCTACCAAGCATCAGTAAATCATGCACTGCATACCTTGATTCACATTTTTTATTATACACTGTATTGTTTACTTTGCAGGAATATGATCAAAAAAATCCCGTGATTTTCTGTGAGTATTAACAATTGACGATCCATTTTCATAAAATATTTTAATTATCATAACAAAATTTTTACGATGTTAAACTTTCCATAATGAATTACTGAGTCCGACTACACCTCTGACAAATTACAACTGACAACTAGACAACAAACAAAAATGGCGTCAAAACAAAATCGACCGAACTTCAATTAAACACGTGCATATATATATATATATATATTTATATATATATATATATATATATATATATATATATATATATATATATATATATATATATATATATATATATATTATATATGTATGTATACACGTATATATTTACACCAACAATATAACTCGATTATAACAAACATAAATATAACAAGTTAACAGTTATAGAAAATGTTTACATGGAATTTGCTTAATGCGTATTTCCATATATTCATTTTTATAATTATCTCATATCATGCATCTATCGACCAAGTTTGTCTCTCTGTAAGAATTCTGTTTTTTCCCTAATTACTGATAAACTTTCTTTTTTAAACAATAAGAAGATTTATAACTGTTATGTGCATCCTCAAAGACTCAGTTGTGCTGTAGCTGTGATTTTGTTATATCTGTGTTCATAACTGATAAAATTATATATATATATATATATATATATATATATATATATATATATATATATATATATATACTAGCTTAGAATATCTTCGAAATTCGTAAAATAAAATGTATCTAAGTTGAAATTACTGTTTTAAGAGGAAAATGTTATTTATTTAAGTTTCGAGCGTTTTATCAGATGCAAAGATAAATCGGTTTCATCGATTTTATGCTATCAACTTGAATTTTTATCATTCTATTATTTTGACCTGTTCGAATAGAGTCATCCGTGTTAATTTGTATGCTAGACTCCTCTCCAAGATTCTTCCTAATACGATATTCTTACATTCGACAAATCAGTATTCAGTTTTTGATGAATGTAACACTTTTTCTATGAATTTCAATAATTTTAAAAATCGTTTTCATCAGTGGAATTTTCTGCAAGTTATTACTTAATGAGGGAAATTAGATTTATTACTATTATTTTTTTTAAAAAAAATATACCATAATAATATCTAACGTTTCAAGAAAATGCTATTGTGCTCTATCTCAAATTATAGTTTAGAAGTAAAATATACTATATATATATATATATATATATATATATATATATATATATATATATATATATATATATATATATATATGTATATAATATGATGTGTTTCAACTGTACTTTTTATATATTCATTTATAAAAATTACCGAATTTTAATTATGTGACATTTTGGTATCGAATACATACATGTACATTAATTGAGAGCATATAATTTACATTCATCGGATCAATTGAATCAACTTAACAATGAAGAAACTATTCCATTTCAGACCAGCTCACTTAGCAACCCCCTGAATAAAATACAAATAAGCAACCGTTAAAATATTTAATTGAATGTTTATTGAGTGGTATTTATTTCACGCATGCATTAGGGGAATGCAATATCCAAAACGTGACTTAAAATAGGGTTTTCACCCTTACCCATAAACAACCTACATTGTGCACAATGTACATAGCATTATGAAGTGTTATTTAATACTATATCAATTTAAGGGGGTAGCGTAATACAGAATTGTACCGCATAGGCGGGGTTTTTGTTCGATATCTTAACAAGGACGTAATATGTTTTTAGATTAAGTCTAAAGTTGAATTGGTATACAAATCGAGTGCTGTTTATACTTAAACGCATTTAATGAGATATATATTTCGACACATGTGATTTTTATTGAATTTTGTAATCGTGTATTCAAAAGGAGTCGAATTAGAATACAATTTTCTTTTTATTATTGAATTGTGTGCTGTAAAGTAATAAATGAAGTCTAAATCAGTTAAGAGTACGTTTAGTTCATTTTTATATTTATATAAAAACCTTAAAACATTATATTTAAAACATTTCAAATTCAAAATTATTGTATTTAATCAAAATTTTAAATTATTATTATTATTATTGTCAAATGAATTTTATAATTACCAAAGGTTTATTTATCTAAACGCCATATTGCACTAAACTATTTAATTTTCATATAAAATCGCAGGAATAACATGTAAATTTGTATTTAGTTTTTACTGTCGTTACATATATATGCAAAAATACTTTAATGTTAATTGTTTCAAATTTCGTCCCCAATCATTATAAGTGAACAATCGAATACATTTTTAAAAAATTATTACCGTTGTTCAAGCAAACAGACATGAATGAAATCTAAAAATGTCAAAATATATGTCTTTTCTTTAATGAATTTTTCACTTTCTCTCAAACCAAATAAAGTTTTCTTTATCAGAAATTTTAATTAATTGATTGTTGGCTATTTTAATTATTGCTTATCTGCATTTTGATGGTGAAACCATCATCTTCAGTGCGCTAATGTTGAAATAAATATTGAGATCTGCATGCGTGTGTGTGCTTCATATTTCAATTCAGTAGACCGCTATTTTACTTCTTGTCTGGTACGATCAGTTTCGATGTTTCCATCGTTTTCAGATGATTTCTGATTGAGTTGTATCCAGTTATGTTAATATACGAATTGACATTCAATATAATAATGAATAACAACTCAATAAAAGCATACCTAACGATGATGAACATATCAAAATTTGTTTTAACAGAAAAAAAGAGAAACCATAGTCCACATGCATAGAATACGTACAAAGTGTTATTAAACTTTCATCAGTAGTGAATATTAAATTCAGGAAAATATTATATATTGACAATTAATAAAAATATTTCTAATAATGTAGTACTATAAATAAAAATGTGTATTTAACATCTATAACTAAATAAAACTAAAATCCTAAACTTAAGTACATCGTAAGTGCTATTTAAAATGTTTTCCTAGCTTTTTAAAAGGTAATTTTATCTATCAATGTTACAGTATAAACTTGGGGTAGGTCACACAACCTTGACTAGTACAAAAAGCTGCAATCGTACAGTCATATTTGACTTGTAGTGTCATATTACCGTGTTTGTGTTTAATTTTAAGGGATGAAAGTCATTCAATTTATGCTAGGGGATCCTAAAGGTGTGGTAAATTGTTATGTTTAGTCCATTTTTTAAGTAATATTTTCTTAAATTAATATTTTTACTGTAATTAATTATCTTTAAATACATACATACAAACATACATATATATATATATATATATATATATATATATATATATATATATATTATATATAATATGTATGTATATGTCTTTGTACTAAATAAATAATAAGAGAAATAGAAGTGGTAATTATAAATTGTTATAAAAACTTTGGGAAAAAGTCTATATCGTATGTCGCAACTATTAAAATTTTTTTATCCAATTTCACATATCTACTTATTTTTTAACTCGGTCATCTTCTCTACAACCAAAAATATTTTTTTATTAAAAATAATTAATGACTGAACATTGATCATTTTTGATTGTTACTTATGCATAATAAAAATAATTATAAAAATATTTTAATAAAAAAAATATTTTTGGTTGGAGAGAAGGTGGCCAAGTTAAAAAATAAGTAGATATATGAAATTGATTAGAACTTTTTTAATAGTTGCGACATACGATATAGACTTATTCCCAAAGTTTTTATAACAATTTATTATTAACACTTCTATTTCTCTTATTATACATATAGTTCGGAAATTGAATATTTTAATTAACATTAGCTAGTAAAAATTGAAATATTAGTCATAAAAAAAATTTTTTTCTACACTTTAGAATTTAACCAAATAATTAAAAATGTAATATTATTTAAAAATTAAGATTTTGTTTTTCTAAAATGCATAAAATTTCAAGAAGAGGTTATTAGTATAAAATTGTTTTAATGTAAATTAATAGTATATAATATGTATATATATATATATATATATATATATATATATATATTCGCACATTATTATTTCTTTTATATATTATTCATAAATATTTTCAGCAACCTCTTTAAATCATCGCAGAAAAATATCTGTGAGGAAGATAAAATGACTGGAACGCATCATTAAAATGCAATCATAAGAAACGAAATGAAAATTACTTCAAAGCGTTTTCAAAGTAATTAAAACTTAAATTACACTTGCGCACTACAGTTGTCATATTTATGTGCTATTCACATCAGCAAGAAACAAGCTAATTGGGTGGTGGATCTTCATAATGAATGTTCGCGGAATACTTTTTCTGTGGGCACGTGTGTTTACAAAGACATTATTTCTTACAATGCTAAAAATAAACACCGGAGTTTCGTGAATGTTTCGACGTTAATTATCTTTTAATTATTGGAAATTTATGAGTATCTTTATTTATTTAATCTGAGCGATATAATTTTAATAGTCTCAAGAGTTCCGTTTTTGATCGCGAATTTGCGTAAACAAGCAAACTATATATACATATATATATGTATATATATATATATATATATATATATATATATATATGTATGTATGTGTGTGTGGTGGTTTTGTATACTATGGATTTAATTTTCAATATTCTTTATTTCTTAATTAGAGATTTTGAAACCTATGTAATCGTTTTAGTTTTTATAACATATTTTTTTTTCATATTGTACTTACTAATTTGATTTTATAAAATTATAACACAAATTTAATCCTTATCACTCCAAGACTATTATAACATGCTTGTTAGCAAACTCCAAAGAAATTTTGTGAATTTTAACGTTTTAAGAAAAGACGCTACATAATTTTTATAAGGTAGTTGTTTTTTGTAAGAATATTTATAAATGTCGTGTAAGGACAAATACCGAAAGCAAAAGCAAAGAATGAATTTATACTAAACGATTTGAATTATATTTTTTATAAGTTTTTTTTTTAATATTTTATTATTTAGTTTCAAAAGGATTTTTCAATGTGATTTGCTTAAAGACACAAATCGTAAGAACTATTTATGTCATTATTATAATATTTGGATAAACCTTACAACAAATAGTTCCATCGTCACACCCTTGCCGACATTAACTGTTTGTAGACAACCGTATATTCTGACAAGAAGGATCCTATAAATAACTATTTTAAAATAAATAACATCAAAAACAGATGTAACTCCATAAAAATATCTTTGCTTTTAAAGAAAAGAGCGATTTTAAACAGAAAATTGAACTTTTAAATAAATCGTACTTTTAATTATATAATTAATTCATATGACTGTCGTAAATTTCATTCATTTGATTTTGAAAGTCTGTAAATAATTTATCAATGAAATATAAATATCTATATTTAAAAAAATTACACCCATACATACAGATCCATTAAAATAAAACTACTTATTATAAGGAATAAGTGTTATTGATATCTTAATTTTTTTTAACAATTGAGTAATAAACATTAATTATGATAAATTTATACTAAATACTTTTTTATTCCATAATAATCAGTTAATGGTGTCATCAGTTTGGAAATTATTCCTTTGGTTTCGATAGTATTGAAGTACAAAAATATGAAAGTTTCTAGAATAAATCAAAAATAAATAAAATTCAGGTTATATTAAATGTATCTATTAAACTAAAATGCATATTTTAACATAATAAAAAAACTATAATTAAATAATTAAACGGAGATTACAGCTTGTTAGGTAAAGATTATTATAAATTATATTAAACAGAAATTCAAGAGGATACTTATCGATCTTTTTTCTAAATTTCAGTAATATAATTCAAATATTTTTGTTCTTTAAGAAATTTCTAAACTCATACGTATAGATTAAAGTACAAAGATTTACAAAAAATATTAAATATCTCGCATTTCATATGAAGATCATCAAGAAATAATTGATTATTTTTATCATTTATTCATATAAGTTTAGTTATCGATAATCCCGTAAACCTCAAATAAACAATTCAATTAAGTTATTAACGAATATTACGTCCAAATTTTATATAATGAAATATTATAATAAATTAGATCTTACCCTATAATCATTAAACGTCATATAAACACTTCTTAGCAAAATTTTTTTTTTGTATTTACAATCCTAAAATTAATTACTTGTCTTTATTTAATCAAAACCAATTATTTACGCAGTGCATTTTAAGTTGCAAAAATAAATAAGAAAGTTCAATATTCTCAAAAATTACTACAGTTTCGATAGACATTGTGAATGTTTTATGGCTATTCCTAGATAAACCAAATTTTCTAATAATTTATATACATTTCAACGTGAATCAGGCCAGTTGATTTCAAAGTGACATCATTTATTAGTAGAATGTTTCGACTGTTAATCATCGAATAACTTGTTTAAAACTGAAATATTCCCTAACAATTATTAACTTACACTTTTACACAATTGAAAAAGTAGATCAAATAATTTTATATAATATGTATATATATATATATTTATATATATATATATATATATATATATATATATATACATATACATACACACACACACACATATATATATATATATATATATATATATATATATATATATATATATATATTATAAGTATATACATAAATGTGTATATTAAATTAAATGCTTCTTAAGATATTTTATTAATTTACCTTAATTTATTGATCTTGCGATCTATTAATAGATAATAGTTATATTTTAAATGAATTATTTACTTTGAAATAGAATAATCTTTTTTGATAAGAGATGTATTAGTAACATAAATAACTTCATCCAACTGTGATGTTTCGATATACTTGTAAATTGTATTGGGGACAGTTAACTTTATTAATAATTCATAATAATACATATACTAGCTTTATATTTTATTCATGAATTTTTTTGATACATTTGTTCAATATTCTCTCAAAAAGATTAAATGTATCAAATGTTATTAACAAAAAATACAAAATAATAAAATAAAACAAATTGACGGAAAGGTAGATTGTTATTTTTACCAAATCAATTTATTCATAAAAATACAAACAGTAAAACGACTTTCAATAAAGTCACTTGAATGAAAAATGTTATTTGTAAACAACGAAACACAATTCTATATAAAAATCAGAAACGAAAAGTTCATCTGGTAATTTCTTAAAGGCACTTTATATCGTTAGTGATTTTGACAAAGTTGATTAATTGAATTGAAAATTTTCCGATCAAAAATCACTATACCTAACATAGAAGGTGACTTATACTTCTGAATAGGATACTTGTTTCCATTGTGAAATTTTGCATGTCTATAAGCGCAGTGAAATTAAAAAATTGAATTTATACAATACTAAGAATTTAAGTGAAATATTAAAGAAGAGTAAGATTTTTTTAAAAACTTCTAAAGACACGTGTCAATTAATGTAATATATTATTCTACATTACCTATTAATATTCCACATTATCCCCTAAAAATTAAAATCTTATATTAGGATGTCTTCATACTCGGTAAAAATATTTTTTATATAAAATTGATACAATATAGTATTAAATTCTAAAAGGTGAACTCAGTTTGTACTTAAATTGATTATACAATCTTTGATCCAATTTAAAATAAATTATGAATATCCTGCAGTACTGAACTTTAGTAAAAATTATTTTAATGAGTTTTAATGGAAATTATTTGCAGTGAATTTTTTTCTCTTTATATATATATATATATATATATATATATATATATATATATATATATATATATATATATCGTTTATCATTTTACGTACAAAAAAGGAGCATAAATTCATTTCATATGGAATTATACGGAAAACTATTGTTTTACCGAATGAAGCATCAATGTTCCTTTAAAAGAGATTTTTATACAAGTATATATGATGAAACGGCCTGTCATAAATTTGAAAAAAAATACTTCAAAAGAAATAGAACAAAGAGGTTTTCTTTTAAAAGTTGACTCTGATTTCTAAATGAAGCGAATGAGTGACATTTGTATTTTAACAAAAGCGACGGGTACCGTAATTATCTGTGTTTTCCTTTTTAAAACAACCAAATAAAATTTTCAATTGCTTCGTCGGAATGTAACATGCACGAGATAAGTTAATCCCGTGTAATTCTTAAAATAGGAAAATCTGTTACAATACAATTACTGAACAAGGGAGAATGAAACGAAACCGTATCTTGAAACATGCAGCGAACAACATGCTGGCGTGTGTCATTCATTCCGACAGAATTGGCACAATGTTCGCAATCATTCTTCATAACGGCTATAAATAAATGTGTTCTTTGTTGTTTGTAAACAAGAAATTTTCACGCACGGTTTATATAAAGCGTGCACACAACGTGATAATCATTCATAATACGAAGATTTCACTACTAGAGTTCATAATAATAAGTGAATCCCAACTTTGTGGAAACACCGTGACTGTTGAGCTATTAATTATTTAAACGTACACTTGCAAAATCTTATTAACGATTTAAATTCGTTCAAATTTAATTGAGCGTTAATGTGAGTGCGGTTAATTTGACAATCATACACATTTAAACAAATAACTGATAATAGTTTCAATAAGATATTATATATTGGAAATTAAAGTGAAACCTATGCACGTAAATTAAATATTTTATAAAGTAATATAAATGATGTTTTCTTTCTCTATATTTTTATTTGTCTTTTGAATATATATATATATATATATATATATATATATATATATTAGGGTGCTTTACCCCCTGCTCGCTTCGCACGTCAATCCTCGGGCTCGCTGCGCTCGCTCACTTCTCAATTGTAGGACTGTACATGCAACCGAATGAAACAATAAATATATTTTTTTAAAACTCGTTATATCTATATAATTATTATCACAAATATATACAATACAATTGATGTTATATATATATATATATATATATATATATATATATATATATATATATATATATATATATGTTAGTATGTATATATAAACAATATTTTTTCCAACGCTTTAGTTTTTTGTCACTAAATACTGATATATATATATATATATATATATATATATATATATATATATATATATATATATATAACCGTAAAAATATTAGGTTGGTAAGAAAATAATTGCGGTTTTTATTTTTTGAATACTAACCTTAATTTTTTCAATGAAAGTGTCATTTCATCGTGTTCATGTTAATATCATTTGAAAGTGCATTTTTCTGTCTGGATTTTGCAAATATCGAAACTGATTTTATTATTAATTTTGATTCAAATTGAGCTATTGAATTAAAGATGAAAGAGAAGTAGATAAGAGCATTTTTTGTATGAGTTCAAAACGGGTGGTAGAGCAGCAAAAACTGTTCATAAACTAAACGATGATTTTGATGTGGGTACTGTTAAGGAATGTACAGTCCTGTGGTGGTTCCAAAAATTTCGTGCTGGGGGCAAGAGCCCTGAAGACGAAGAAAGTTGCGTGCGTCCTTTTTCAGTTCATAACGACTAACTGAAGGCGTTAGTTGAATCAGAACCACGCACAGTAATTCAATGGTTCGTACAAAAGTTAGGCGTTAGCTAACCAACTGTTCTGGGCCACTTAAAAACACTTAAATTAAAAAATGTATATGAACTTAAAGATTATAGAGCGCAACTAATTTGCTATCAACCTAATATCTGCATATATTATAATAGAAAAATAGCAGATAATTTTTCTCTTTTTATATATAAATTATAATTCCATTGTAGTTTCTATGAAACAAATTTTTTTTCGTGTATACCATTTCTTTTCACCCCCCCCTTAGTTTACAAGTAACACATTAACCATTTCCATTCTCAATCATTTTCGATGTTTCAAGAATCATCATGTTCGTCGATTCCAATGAAATTGCATTCGACTACGACCAGTTGTATGTTGGTCTCTCCAGATGTACCTTTAAGTAGGGTGCCAAGTTTCAATGTTCAGGAGAACACAAATCAATTACGAATATCGTCTACATAGAAGTTTTAAAATAAGTATAAATAAGTTTTTGTTTCCAATTTCACTATTTTCATGGTTTTATTTAAAATCAAAAAATAAATTTCATTACGCAATATCTTTACTTCGTTTTTCATTTTTCATGCGAAGGGAGCGGAAGCTCCCGGGATTCGACGATTGTAGCAAGTAGGGAAGCGAAGCTCCTTGGCATTTAAAAATAAAAATTATTGAAAAGTGTACATAGTTTTCTACTCCCTTAAAATCTCAAAATAAAAATAAAGAATACAGAAATCTATCTATAAAGATTATAAGTTACAAACATCAAATACCTACGATTTAGTATGTTGTAATCCAGAATAAATTATGAAAAGTTAATACATTTCCTTAACAACAATTTAATTGGAACTAAATTATATTTAAATAAATATAAGTTGAAAACTTTCCAGTTCAATGATTCTCTTTTGTTTAAATTTCCAATAATTATTTTTATGTCTTTGTCTCATATTTCCATTATTTTTTTCTGTCTTTTAATTTTCTTGGTTCCTAATCAATAATTTTTCTTGTCCATTGATTGCCTTTTCATCTTGCAATCTGTCCTGCCTATTTGATTTGAAATGTATATTTATTTATATATATATATATATATATATATATATATATATATATTCACTATTAAAAATGTATTCAACAAAATTGTATACGATTTTCAATATTTATTTTCTATTGAAGCTTTTTGTAAAGAAAAAAAAACTTAAGTATTATTATTACATACGTTTATATATATATATATATATATATATATATATATATATATGTATGTATATATACATATATATATGTATATATATATATATATGTGTGTGTGTGTGTGTTTGTGTGCATGTTTCTGTAGATTCGAGGGTGAGTAAATCTGTATATGTGTATACTATATTGATTTTAATTATTTTTTTGTAAATAAAATATGTAGATAAATAAAAAAGAATTACAAAGCATTCGATAAATTTAGAAACCAATTATTTTTTTGTCGTTATCGACACAAAATATATTCATTTCAATACACGAATAATAAATTAAAAATATAATTCGTGATTGAGCGAAAACTGAACGCATACTGTAATTATCAATAAGTTGGAAAGTCATCGTCTGTTATATTACAGCTTGTGATTAATTGTACCACAAACTTTAATTACAAGGGGGTAGTCAATATTAGAAATTGGAAACCAATTATAATTAATCAGTATTTTAAACATTATATACCTTGAGATCAGTTTCTGTGACACTTGCCTGAATATTTATTATGAAATATAATAATGACTTAATTTAATACATAACATATATATATATATATATATATATATATATATATATATATATATATATATATATAAATATATATATATAAATATATATATATAAATATATATATGTATATATATATATATATATATATATATATATATATATATATATATATATATATTATAAATTCATATGTTTTCTAATGATGCATGGAAAATAAAAAGATTCTAGCAATCAGTGATTTATGTGCTTAATAATCTTATAGAAATGTTGTTGACGTGCAAATAATTGGTTTCATAGCAATTATTTTTTTGATACTATATACAATGTTCATAATCCTCATTTGTATATCTGTCGTTTTGTTTAATTTGTACTGTCAAATATATAAAATGTGTTTTGCCCTGGAGCATTGTCCAATGATATTAATCCTTGAAATTCATTTTTTTTTTGGCAGAGCAATAAGCTTTCAGTTCAAGAACTGCACAATTAATTACTCAATCCTTAAATACAGCTACAATTAGCCTCGCATTTTTATTTCCATATCAATGAATTGAAAAATTACCGTTTTTAACCTTTTCATAGCCCTACGATTTCAGAGTGGTACACTAGAAGAGAATAAAATTTGAAATCACCGTCTACATTTTCTCCCAGGAGAAATACAAGCCAATTTTTGCTAACTTTAAAACCAAAACAAGACTTATCAGATTTTAAATTGAATGGTCTGCTTGGAAAGAAAGCCCAATTTCATCAACGTGTAAAATCTAGAAGGATATCCTCCCTCATTAATAACCGCCTTTATCTGAAGCGTAAATTTTTTTGCGGCCGTAATGTCTGCACTAGCAGATTCTCTATTTAAAGTTATATTGTGTAAATTTTCTCGAGTTTTGAAACTTCAAACCAGCCTTGACTGGCCACTAATTTTTCTAAAGTTATTCCGCTAGATAAAGATGTCTCTTTCTGGAGATCTTTAAAAATACTTTGAGCTTTCTTTTAAATAACCACTTTACTCAATGGTTTTCATCGCTGATTTTGATTTTCAATCCGAATGCAAAGTAGAGACTCCATTTTTACCATAAGAGAATTTCTTATTTTTGTATGAAGTGAATTAATTTGCTTGGACTGCAAAGGTGTGGCAGTTTCAACGAATTCTCTTATTTGATCAGCATCCTGATTACAAATTATTCTCACCGTGATGGCACGTAAATCAAGAATTCTGCAAATATCAATTGCTTTCTCCTCAAATTTAAAGTATCTTAAAATCTCCAATTTTATTTTCAAATTAATTTGTTTACGTTTTTTTTATTTTCGCTCATTGTTAAAATTTGAATTAAACACATATTATTAAATACTAAAACACAAAAAAATAAAGACTTATTTACAATAACAAATTTGATTAAATTATCTATCTTGCATAATAAAGATGAAAATAAAAATTAAATGGAGAATTACTAAAAAAAATGAAAAAAGTAAATGGGGAATTACCGAAAAAGTGAAAAAATTCCTGTAACGTCGAAAATCGAAAGAACGTAAATCGAAATGACGTAAACCGAGATTTTGTTGCATATTGCAAATACAAACTGGTTGCTCGAATGGTTATCCATGATCTTGTACAAGGTTAGTAAAAGGAATAATAAGAATATTTTAATTTCAGTATATTTTTTATTTATTTCTGTATATTTCTCCAATAAATAAAAATCTAATTAAAAATGTTTTAAATAATTGACAATATAACGAAGAATATAATATTGATACACAATAGAATTTGTAAAAAAAATGTTTGTTTATTAATTTTAAAAGATATTTTACAGATCTAATTTTAATAAATAATTTTATGATTTTCTTAGAATATTAAGGCATTTTTTACTAAAGAACAATTACATTTTATATAAAAGATGATTTATATCGTACTGAATTTGAATAATTTAAATTTAATTATTATTATCCCGTAAATGTATGTAAAGCTGATTTTTTAAATTTATGTGTATACTTATCAAAAACTTGAATGTTATTCTTTTTTAATTTATTAGGCAACATAGAAATTTTAATATATTATTATTTTGTTCCGAATTTTCATATTTTATATTTACTTAATTTATGAGAAAAGTATTTATCATTACATGTTTTAGAAAATAAAATATAATTTGAAAAATACAAAACTAGATGCACTATTCAAAAAGATAAAACAATTTTATTTTCTCTATAAAATGTTCTCATAAAAAAAGTATGAAAGTAAATCTATTTCTTAGCTTTTAATTTCATTCTTACTTTGTGGATGTTCTTTATTTACGTTAAAGTTGTATTAATTTGTCTGTTTATATTGAATAAAAGCAAAATCTTGTTAGAAGCGAATGTGACGAGCACATAAATGATTTTTATATTAATGAACGAAATTCTTGTCTGCTTGAAAGCTTTTATGGTCGTGTTTGTTGTTTGCAGCGTACGAAGCATTTTTGTTCCTTCTAAAATAAGAATTTAATTTGTTTTACATAACTCATAGCAAAATCACTTAATGTGTACTTTGTTTATATTTTATAATAGTCAGCTTTTGATTCTCTATAATCATATTATAAAACTGTTTTTTATAACTTAAACCAATTCATTTTTTTTTTCAAATCTTATATAAAGTAAGTTTCTAGTTTTTAAAAATAAATGATTAAATGAAAATTTTGTTTACTAAATACTTATTTTTTCATATTTTTCGTTTAGTTTTTTTTTCTTTATTTTCATTAAGCAGTTCAGAATGTATTGGTTGATAAATATTTTTTAGTGTGTAATTTTGATCTGGCATTAAAAATGACATGAAGATGTAAATATTAGGTTGATAGGAAACTAATTGCCGTTTTTGTTTTTGAATTCTAGCCTTAATTTTGTTCAATGAAAGTGTCATTTTCTCGTGTTCATGTTAATATCATTTTAATGTTAATTTTTCAATCTGTATTTTGGTAACATCGACTTTAGTTTTATTACGAATTTTACTTGAAATTGAGCTATAAATTTCTAGATTACTTGAAACAGCTTTTTATATGAATTTGAAGGTCATAAATCGCAATTATTTTTCTGTCAACCTAATTGAACTTGTATGTTTATAATATTCTTATTTTAAACTCATGAATTTAATAAAATACTAAACTTTTTTGAAAATGTTCAACGTCTTGAAAGCTATTAGTCGTTTTTTCTTTAGGTGCTGTCTAAAATAATTTCTATGTCCTCGAAAAAGAAGTTAATGATGACTGTTTTTTTAAAAATATCAATTTGTTTAATGAAAACACTACTTGAATTTTTCAGTGGTTTTACTTATAAGTAATATTAATTTACATTAAACAATACTATTAGAAAATTTTAAAAACTGTAATTATAAATTAACAATCTATTTAGAACGTATCTTCTCCCAAAATAGATCGATTTAATATACCGTTTCATAGCGTTTCTCTCACTACACACTTAACATAGTTTACTTCTTCCCAAAGTTTCAATCTCTTTTTCACAAACTTAGAAATAATGTCATTACTGATAGAATCAAACTCATTTTATAAAGTGTTTTTGTAAACACTAGTATACTTTCATCGAGTTACATTTTTTTTATTGAGATAATCTCATAATTTCTAATAGAATTTAAGTGAGGACTTCTAAGAGACCAATAAAATTTTCCATATTTTAGTATTATACTATGTTTGTGGGCTTTATCCTAATGAAAAATCGTTCTTTTGAGTCAAATTTATATCTGACAATGATTTAGATCCGCTAACGTTTTACGTATTGTTAATAATATTTTTTCCAAATGCTTCTCCATATTGTCTTCATACTTTTTGACGTCTTCCGCTTTTTTTATAACTGAATTCTAACTTATCACTCTTATCTTAGCATTATTGTCTCATGTCTGAAAGAGGTTGTTTTATTGAAACATGTCATTTTTTATGTTTTGTTCTTTAAAATGGATTTACGTTCCTCAAAAACTCTTACCGATAATCCCAGACAATGAATACAGTAACAAATATGCAGAAGTTGAATTGGAAGATTAAGATTCTCATGTGATTCTTTCGTCGTAATACGCGGTGTATTTCAATTTTTTTCAATATCTGTCGATATTTCCACTATGTATTTTCTCCTTTTTTAGTGTTATGTTTTTTGTCATGTTTAATCTTGTGACAGAAGTATGCTGTTTTCACTTAATAAGAAATTATAAATTACGAAATTGAATAACGGAAATCGTATATTACAAGCGTATATATTTCATCCTAACGAATATCTTTAATATTTTATTTTAATTAAAAAAAATATCGATATTCACGAAAAAACTAATGTCACACAATCTTTCAGTTACCATAATAATTATTGTATAATTATTTGTATTCACAGTATAGTTATATAAATATTTTTATATACTTATATACTATTTACTTATATACTTATAACAGTAATATATATTTTATACGTTTTATTATTTACGATCGTGTGTGAGTAAATTATTATTTTTGAAGATATAGTAAGTGTATTTGCACAATATAAAAATTGTGCATGTTGATTTTATTTTGTCTCTTTAGTCTGTTTTAATTTGTTTCAGTTTTCTTAGTCTGGTAGAATAGACATTGAGATTTATATTTCGTTTCAATTTTATTTTTTTTTAATAGTCGGTTTCGGATATCATTAATAAACAGATATATTCGAACGGATTACAAACACTGATCTTTACAATGTTGTAAAAATACCTCAAATCAAATAAATGAAAAGATAAAGTTCACTTTCAAAATTTTATATTCTTATCTCATAATCTTTATTTTTGAAATAATTTTCTTACATGTATTAATATGTGAATGGATATGTTCGTGCATTAATGTATGTATTTGTGCACATGAATATGTACATGTGAATATATGAATACTTTTCAAGTATCAAATAGACACTACCGCTCGACTCATAAACACAATTTACATAAATAATACACAAACAAAATACAAACTGATGAAGATTTGTTGATTTTGCATAATGAACGTCGAAAACCGAAACTCGAACTGAAATTCAATTTGACAACTAATTTGGAATGTTCAAAATGTCACGACGGCGTCGCCGTGCAATTTTATCATATTCGCACAGCCTCAAAGTCATGTGTATAGAGGACACGGATAATCCTATTTAGGCTTTTCGTTAGCAAATACTTTCCATAATAATTCATTTTTTGCTGACGTCGTGCGAAATTTATGGTTCTTTGGAGAGATTTATATTATCCATACATGTACCTATTCCTAAATTAAATGTAGGTAGGTAGGTAGGTAGTGCGAGGGTGATGTATTACGCATCTAAGTTTTAGATGTCATATTGTAGTGTTTTGTGCAGGTAGAATATATATCTTTGTCGTACATATTTCCCTCTACGCGATTAAAATACATGTGTGTACATATTGTTTTGGCAAAAAGTTTATTGTACGTGTAAGTAATCACAGAAAGTCCTATAAATTGTCTGAATTATTATTGCCAACCACAACTCTAAAATATTAATTTCAATAATACGCCTGTGTTTGTGCGAGGGAACATTTCCACCAATTTTCAGTTCGAAACGTTATCGTTCGTTAATTTTAATGAAATTTATTCAGACACTTATTATATATAGTCGTTTTCTATTCTGAAGCGTCATAATTTTATTCAGATTAAGTCTTGTTACAATTTCAATTAATTCCGTCATAAAGTTTGAATTACGTATTTAAAGAAAACGTATCTATACTATTATTCTATTGAAAAGGATAATTGTTTTAAGATAATTATAAAATAACTATTCAAGTTAATCGTTATTGAGACGTAAACTCTTCGTCTCATCTATTACAGTTCGCCAGTAAAGTACTCTTATTTAATTCTAAAATCAATGAGAAATTTAAGAGAATTGAATTATAATAAATCAACTTATTGAATTACTAAATAACTTATACTCATACTCATTGAATCACTAAGCAACGACAACAGATTTAATGGTGTATTAATTCATAAAAACTTTCATATGACTACTCTGCTGTCAATAATCTTAATACTTATTATTTTGAAAGTATTTTCTTAATATTATTCTCAAAATATTTTTTTCTAGTAATTCAGAATAAAATAAATATTTATATATATATGTATATATATATCATCATCATCATCATCTTCAGCCCCTGTCAATCCACTGCTGGATAAAGGCCTCTTCCATGACTTTCCATTTTGTTCGATTCAGTGCCTCTCTTTTCCACAGTTTTCCAATAAAGTTTTTAATATCCTTATCCCATCTGTTCATTGGTCTCTTTCTCGGTCTTTTCATATTCCTTGGTTCCCAGTCAATAATTTCTCTTGTCCATCGGTTGTCTTCTCTTCTTGCGACATGTCCCGCCCATTTCCATTTTAGACTCTTTACTCTTCTTATTAGTATATATATATATATATATATATATATATATATATATAAATTATCTACAAAAAACTATTTAAAACAACACGTGACAAAAAATAATCTATCTGCCAGAATGTTTATATAGACATAGTAACATATATATATATATATATATATATATATATATATATATATATATATATATATATATATATATCCATGACGTCGACTTATTTATTTGAGATGTGGCTTCTATGATAATCAAAAATATTTATTGTTTCATTCGGTTACATGTACAAGCTTATAATTGACAAGTGGATGAGCGCATCGACCACGGGGCGAAGCGCCCTAGTTTTATATATAAAAATTTTTCTTTTAATTAGATTTCGTAGAAAGTGGCATACTTTATTAATATTTATATGTACAACTACGTTACCAGATTAATATGGTGATAAGGACTAAAAAAGCAATAATTTAATCATTGGTAAAAACGTATTCAAAGAATTTATAATGCTCATGGTTTATGTTCTCTAATGTAAAAGAAATAAGAAGTTTGTTAAGTAGATTTTTAAATATTTTTTATGTTTTACTAAACACTTTCTTTTTAAATATAAATCTCGCAAAAATATAGTTACATTTTGAAATAGTTTAATATAGTGGCATGTTGATCATTTTATTGATTATAGGTAATTTTTTTCAAGGTAGTCATTTGTTACAGTCAATTGTCGGAAAACAATTCTTCGAAAGACGATTTTCGAAATTGATCAAATCAACATGATCTGATCGAATTGTATTTGACAATACCTAATCAGATATGACTTGCTCTGACTTCAAGAGGGGATTCATTGGGAATGGATTTTTTATTTCAGATTCCAGTTAATCATAGTTTTATTTCACTAAAAAGGTTAAATGTATTAAATTATACACTTTGTAACATTTTGTCTTTTGTGGTGATGCAAGTAAAGTGTATCGATAGTATGATCAGATTTTATAATTTTCTAAAATAAAAAAATGAACAAAATCATTAACAAGACTGGAGAGAAAGAAGTAGTAAAAATAGTAACTGATGTTTTGTAAAATTTCACTTTTTATTTTATGCGGATGGTTTTCCAATGTAAATTTTGGAGAAAAAAGTAGAATTTGAAGAAGATCAGTACATCATTATCATTATTTTTCATCTCTTCACATCAAGTAACATGAACGACATTAATTAAATTTTGCTTATCGGTAAAATTTTTATATGGTTTCTTACCGCCTGGAGATAAAACTTAAACCAAACATCCATCAAACATCTAATTATAAATTTATTTATAAAATACATTTCTCTACGTTATTAAAAGAAGAAAAAAACGAAACTTAGGACAGAATTATTATGTATTTACTTTTTATAACAAAGAATGTTCAGTCAGACACATATCAATTTACAGAAACGTTCGAATTGTATGCATATATTTAAAAATCTTATAATGTGCAGTTTATATTTAGATTAAAAAAGCTATTGTCATTTATTCATTATCTCGAAACAACATATCTAATTACCATTTTAAAACGAAAATAGCTTTTATTGTTGTAATTGAATACTGTTTGTTTTCAAGGCAGTCTCCCCAATCTTTATTAACGACAAATGACTCGAGTGTAGATAGAAAAAGTTTTATAAATAACGGATCTCCTTGCAGTGATTTCTTTTTATTTGTCTTTTAATTGGTAATGTTTGTCTCTGATTTTCTCATTTATTTGTTGAAGCAATTAAATGTCGTCGATTTTGCTAAGAACACAAATGAGGTTATATATATATATATATATATATATATATATATGTGTGTGTGTGTGTGTATATATATATATATATATATATATATATATATATTTACAGAGTGAGAGAGAGAATATAAATATCTTCAGTATTTAACGAGTATTCTTAAATATTTAAAGTTATTTCAAAACCAATTTTATTGTTTCAAATATCGAAACAATAATATAAGACTAAATAGACAGAATAAAATATTGTAAATATTGTAAAATTAATTAAAAAAAGAGCAAAAAATTATGTCAAGGAAAATATTTTATTTTCAGTGATTGATTATTGATCATTTTGAATTTTGCTCAGACTCATTTCAATGACAATTCTTTTTAGATTGCTAAGGTACATAAAGTTTTGAATTACTTTTTTTTTAAAAAAATACAGAGGTATATAAATACCAACTTACTTGTTTTTTCGTTTTGTTTTTTTCGTATCGAAAAAAATAAGGAGAAAAAGCTCATTCAATGAATATTACGCAAACCCACATGTAAAATAACGTGCAGTGAATGTATTAACAATAAAAAGGTGCAATAACTAATTTTGGAACATTTTTATCAGAGAAGTACGGTTTATAAAGAGGTGAATAATTCATTTGTGATGTTCTTCATGTCAACGTCAATGAGAATACATTTTTTATTTATTGTTTTCAACTGAATCATGAAACGCATAAAAATTGCATACTTCTAGATGTTTATCGTTTAACTTAAACAATAGACAAATGTAAATTTAAAAATTAAACTTAACTAAAATACGCTACGAAACGTAAATTATTATCATCTATTTTTAGAAAGCATTCAAGATAAATTCTTAAAACGTTTGTTTCAGAAAATCGTCTTCTTTTTAAGTAGTGGGGTTTCGAAATCAAATTTACCTAAATTATTTTTCCTGATCAAATAATGACATTGTCAACAATTTCAATTTATTTTTTTCGAATCAAACGATAACATATTTGTCTTTAAGAGTATATTATTCATTGTATTGAATTTTTAAAGAATTGTGATAATATTAAAAAATTCAAACCTTTTGTATACTTCAACTGAAATTTGCATTCTTTATACAAAAATGTGTTAATGCGTGCCTAGATTTCGTTGCTTAATAATCTCATACAATTGAATTCTTACACATTTTATACCATAACTTTATAATTAATATCCAAAAACTACGATTTATTGAATGTTTTAAAAATAATAAGAGAACTTTTACTTTCCATAAAAAATTACGTTTATTCACGAAAAATGTTAATTATATTTTTTCTCCTACTTAATTTTTTTATGATTAAGGAGACCGGGGCTAAGTGAACTGCGGGACTAAGCGAAACTTTAATTTTTGACCCAGGTAAAAACGTTTTATGAACTCGCCTTTATTACTGTGTCTCTAATGTTTCCCCGTGACCAACGTAGTTTAGTAGAGTTCGGTGTAGTAGTTCCAGTTTTTAACACGCTTTGAGTGTTTCAGCAGTGCAGAAGTGAATTTTTGTTCTCGTGGAAATCTTGAATTATTTACAACTGTTTGTTGTAGGCAATTCTGAATGTAAATGATGATATGAAATTTTAAGTCCTCCTGAACACATTACCATTATTTGTTTTTATCATATTTAGGATGTTAATATATTTTTTTACAATTAAAGTTCAAATATGCATGCGGGGCTAAGTGAAAATGATCTTAATTTTGCTCTGATTTTCTTAATTTATTTTTTGCTATAAGTTGAGTATCTGGATCACTGCAACGATATGAACTTCGACCTTCGCGGACTTCAGCCTATGAATATGCTATAAAATTAAATTTGGCAGTTCCAGTGTCTTGGAAAAAAGGGCGCATAGCCAGAAAAAATTGGTTAACAGCATTTCACAAGAAAAATACAAGTCTTCATACGGAAACCGAAAGCTACCAGTTTAGAAAGTGTCATGAGCTTCAACAGGACAAACTTTAACCGATTCTTTGGACTGTTGAAAAAAGTACAGGACAGGATGAAACGGGAACCATAATGGTGCAAAAACTAAGTAGAGTCGTGGTTCGTCGGGCCGTTCGAGCCGTTTGTCGAGCAACCGTCGAGGTCGTCCAACCGAGTGGATCTAGCGGCTTAAATGATGTCGTCTTAGCGGAATTCGACATGGATGAATTAGATGAAGTTGACTTACAGGGTGCGGAGATTATTGCAGCCCTGTCTGACACCGATAAATCGATGCAGCCTGGACTGATCCCACTGACTTCGTCACCAACGAGTCCGTCGGAACTGAACCTGCCATCGCTGAGTCTGTTCCCGCGACTATTAGAACGCCTCGTTCTTCTTTCAAAAAAACAATGGATTTTAAATCGACACTCGAAAGTATTTAGCACATCCGAAGACCGGTCTGAGAAAGCAAAGTCGAAAAGGATGTAAGCGACGAACAAGAGCCATTCTTACGGACTCACCTGATTTGAAGGAACTGGTCGTGGATTAGAAGAGGGTTCAAAAAAGGACAAAAGGGCTCCTACGAAAGTAGTTTCGAAACCCATATCGACAGTAGCTTCCAAGAAAAGAGAACAATCAAAAAAAAACAGTAGTTTACAGTTATCCGATTCTGAATACCCTTTTCATGCTTTAATTTAGAAAAAAAGTTTCATACAATACATGTAGACTATGGCAAAAAGGCTAATTAAAATGTATTAAGTATTTTTCATGATAAAAACGCGTTATTTTTATTTTTAACCAATTTTTAATATAAGGGTTCACTTAGCGCAGGAAATTTTGATATCAAGTTTAGCACGTCTTTACTTTTTCTTAAATAACGAGAAAAATACAAAATAAATATTAAAACTGCCTACACATTGTTATATTCAAGGACATAAACTTTGCAATGGCATAGTTTATTTTAAGAAACAAATTTATTTTGTTAATGAAAAACGATTTTTAAAAAAAACGGTTCTCTTAGCTCCGTTCTGCCTTATATTTAAAGAATACAATGAATTTTATGAGAATTTCGTTCAATCCTATATAAATAAAAATTGAAATAACTAATTTTCAATATTATGCAAAGTCTGTACTTTTTCACTATACAGAAACTGCATATACATCAAAATCTGTGAATCGGCCGTCGGAATGAAACTATAAATTTTCCTTCGGTACACTGAATCCAAAACTGAAGATAATGACATAAATCTTTCTATTGAATCAACTACATTCAACTGAGAAATTACATCGAAGAATCAATACGCTTAATGTCTTTGTGAACATACACAGTTGTGTAAATAGTAATTTGAATTGAAACAATTATTTACAGGATTATATTTATTTTTTATCGTTTATTTAGCCATTTTTCAGAATGCAATATACAGAAAAGGATCGTAATACAGGGCATTCGTATATGAGAATCTCGAGTGGAAGCATACACACAATTGGATATTTTATACGACCGAAATATATATGAAGTTTTACATCCGACCATCGTATGCATGCATATAACAGAAATATACTTTTAAAGCATACTTGTGGTTTCCGCACCTTCAATATTACATATTGTATCGTTTTGTTACGGTATGAGATGTCGAATGAACATTATGATATTGGCGGCTAGACAGGTTTCATAAAATAACTGTAAACAAGTTGAGAAATCATGTAAAACCTTTTTCCCCGTGCCAATAAAATATGCGTTTAATATGTTTGCGGCAATTTCTGTTCTCAACGAGACACCTAAATAATATTTTAGTAGGATTTTCAGAGAAAATTTAAATAATGTATACTGTTTTTGAAATAATAAAAATTGACTATTGTAATAGAGGTATTCTACAATGTTAAAAAGTATTTTATATTGTTTAATAATCCATAATAGTTAAATTCATAAATGTAAAATATATGAAAGAATTTAATAAAATGTTAAGTGTTAAAAATTATTTATCAAACTTTAACAAAATTATTATTTTTTTATTCTTTATCTACACTTCTGAACTAATACAATGTTTTTTTTTAAATTATCTTCTAAAATAATCAATTGTTGTTTGACGTTTCATTGATTGAATATTCTGTAATGTACCCATGTCATAATTGAGTTCTTCTATTAATCGCGGAACGAGCACAGAGGCTCATGACTTGCGCTTCGTAAATTATCTGATCTTCTCGTGAGCCTAGAATTTTTGGTAATATCTGGAACATTTTTTATTGCCCCTCGACAAGGATACTTCTTGCATTTCAACTAATAAAAACTGTATAGTAACTATGGCATCAATAAATAACATTTTGTCTTTATATATTAACTGTACTCAAAAAAATAAATATATTTCTTACACTCTTGTTTATTGAACAATCCTTAATATATCCATATATCTATTTTTTTTATCGTTTACTTACTTATATTTAGTACATACTTATAAGTTTATTACATAAAAAAGACAATGATAAGATCATATACTACCGTAAGACGCACCATTATATGCAATTCTTGCATGCATCCCATAATAATAAATAAAAAATATATTAAATATTTTATTGTATTTACAAAATTTTCGATTAATGCATTTCTCTTAACAATTTTAATCATTTTTGTTTATACAAGAGACAGTGTGTTTGTAATACGAAAAATAACTAATTTTTTAACTTGGTTTAACAGATCGTCGAATTTTCTATCTTCAATTAAAGCTTTTAATCGGAGCCCACAAAAATTTCTTCTTTGATTAGCATCACTTACACGAAGAAATTGTTCTTTCAAATAATGAAACGCAGTACTATTTTTATCTATTAACAAAGTTTTTGAAAAGTCCTAACTTGATATAAGTGGAGGTAGAAGTGTCATGTCAGAGTTGACTAGTGAGGGATGTACAACGTTTTTCTGACTAGGTGTAAGTAATTCACGCTTTAACCATTTCTTCTTGATGTAATGGTTTTTCTTGTCCCCGCTGTCCCATTCGCATAAGAAACAACAACATTTAATAAAGCCGAGCCGCAAACTTATTAACAACGCAGCAATTTTTAAATAGCAACATATGTTTCAATAATACTTGTCAAACTGAATTTTTTCCAACAGGATTTTCATATTTTCTCTTCATATTATTTGCATATGCTAACGGCATAGAAGGAAATTTGTTCCCATCATTCAAGAGAACAGTGTTCAAATTAATTTTACAAGAATCAATGAACATTTTCCACTCTGTTGTTTAATGTTCATGATCAAGTACATCCATCATAGCAAAAATATTGTTACAATACACTAAATCATTTTCTTTAGAATATATATCTTGAAACTCTTCCTGGCAGTTACGAAAGAAAAACACTTTAGTGTCATTCTGAAAGAGATTACAACCTTTCAGACTAGAACTCAAAACTTCGACTTGTTTTTTGGATAAATTTAAATCTCGAACAAGGTCGTTTAATTCTCTTTGAGTAAACAGATAGGGTTCACAGGAAGAGGTACTTGCTTTAGAAGTAGGATCATCTTGTTCCTCATTTTGAACTTTAGTTGCTGTCTCATGTTCCGATTCATCTTCTACAATTAGATGTGTTGGAGGATGTGGTTCAGATAAATCTTCACTATAAGTTTCTAGTCTCATATCAGATATCAAATTTAATTAAATACACCAAATAAATATTGTTTTACGTACACCAGTTATCATCTAAAAAATACCTAAAATTCCAAAAAAGCCATACTTAAAAATGTCATTGTACAAAAACTGTAGGTGGTAGAAAAAATCTGATTATATATTTGAATTCGACGTAAAAAATTATGTTAGAAACATATAATAATAAACGTTTCATGTGCCAAAAACTGTTCTTGCCAGTGTAATCAGTTATTAAACATATATGACCAGTGCAAAGATTTGTGGTACGGCAGGTGAATGAAAGCATGTTAAAAATGTTTGTACAGAACTTTTAAACTTGATAATCGAATAACAAATAAACGATATTTTACTATAAAATAAAAATAAAAATCGGAAATGCTGTAAATGAGAAAAAGCATATTCCAATCATGATTAAAAAAACATATAACCTATACTTTAGACATATATTTCATGATAGTTCGTTGACTTCTTTATCTTATATATATATATATATATATATATATATATATATATATATATATGTAAATTATTATAAGTTAGATTTTGTTTAAAAAATTTAAAATATTTCGAGGATACTGTAGTTTTTAATTAATATTGGAAATTATATATGGTATATATATATATATATATATATATATATATATATATATATATACATATTAACAAAATTCAATATGGACAAATAATCATTTATGTGAACTAGAATCGTTAATAAATTAAATACAGATCCAGTTTCCTGTATTTTCTAACAAAATTGTAACATATTCGTATAAATATATATTATACATACTATATTCAGGATATAAACATATATATATATATATATATATATATATATATATATATATATACTATATTTCATAATTACATCTTATGTGCACATTCTTCTTTCGAAAAAATTTTTATCAAATATATTTTATAAAATTTCATATCTATATACATTATATACATATATATATATATATATATATATATATATATATATATATATATTATATTTACATGCAACTATATCAAAATTTCACCCTTATCTGGAAATATGTGTAGCATTTAAGTATCAATTTCCTGTATTTTTAACGAACCATGTCAATGGATACACGCAAAGTTTAATAAATAATCACTAATGGCTGTATACTAAAAGATTAATGGCCGAAAAAAAATACTGTACATAAGAAAAATCAATACATGTTCGGGATAATTGGTCCAACGTCTAATGATGACGATGAAAATTAACGTTTTATTAATCCATGTGGGTGAGCAAACATTCTTGACCGTAAATGGGTTAATAAGGAGCGCTACCAGTATTGCGTGACTGATATAAAGATGTCTGTAGATCGAGGTGGGGGCGTGGATTTCCTCCTTAGCACAGAACTCGTGTCAAGTTACTAATTCTGAAATAATTGGTGAACTGAATTTTAGACTTGTATATCCAGATCCTGAATGAACGATTCTATATTTTCGTTCAATTTATATATATATATATATATATATATATATATATATATATATATATATATATTTAATACAAATTTACAAAAATAAATTAATACAGTATTGATATTTTT
>CM068320.1:1392500-1432500 GCA_034766995.1 Acanthacorydalis orientalis | reverse complement strand
TTTTCCATATTGTTTTAATAAATAATATTTTGCAAAATAAATTCAGCATTTTTTTAACATCATTGTTAATAATTTTCTCGTATGCTCTTTGCACTTTTTTATATAATTGTTACAAAGTTTTATCATAATATCATTTTGGCACCTTAATTAACTTCATTTTCACAGATGAGTTTGTAATTATTCACAACCCACATCTTTTTAAACAAAAAAATCTGTAATTATCTTAAATACTTTGAACCTCACGTTATGATAGTGTTATCATCTAAAAATTAATATTAATTATAATCAAAATGATCAATTAGATCAAATGTGAGATATTTTTAATTATATTTTTGTTGTGTTTGCAGAAAAGTGAATAATTTATATTTAAAACAATGTTTCAATTGCCTTTATTTTTACCACAGTTTCTATCATTTTTTATTAATAAATTTTAATTAAAAAAGATAAATGTTTAATCTTATAAACTGTAAAGCGATTGAAACAATGACGAATACATGGTTTGTGAAGTACGGATTTTTTTGTTTATAACTAGTATTTATGTTTGAAAATCTGTGACATTCTTGTGGAGGATGTAAAAAAGTCAGAAAGCACATAAGATAATTATATGTTTCCTTCTTTTAGAATTTCGGTTCTTTTATTTATGCATGGACTTATTTCAGAAACCACCACGGATAGACTCAAATGTAGTGAAAATATAAGTCTTATATGTTACCTAATTTTCAAATATTATAGCTCTCTGTATATCAACAAATAAATTTTAATCATATATATATATAATATTCATCATTTAATGCAAAATTAAATGTGTCCATTTAATTAAGATATTTTGTCTTTTTTTAATTTCTATAATTTATTGTATTAAATATAATAAATTTTATTATTATTAACTAATTTGATTTAAATGAAATTTATTTCAATCAATCTTTTAGACATTTATTAAAAAAATAGCATCCTACTTCATCAAAAAAATGTCACATAAACTATAAAACGACCCTCCGTTACACGAGTAGACGTTTTCGAAATAAAGAATCATGAACCTATAAACTCTTAACATAAAATTGACGGTCTGGCGAATTAACCACCGTCTCCGAAACCGTCATCGAAAAGCCCAGCAGACATAAAGAAATTACACACAATCTGCGCTGAAAGTCTAGGATCTCAATACGAAATCTTAAATACGCTTTATACATACATACGTCTCGTTTATCTGGCATCTTTCTTCCTCCTTTTCTGTTCATTAAAACATAGAGCGTACTTGTTCGTATCCAATTACAGAATTACCGGCACGCCACTCAAGACCGCAAACAACACTGCAACATACTGTACGTTTCCTGTCTCACTTTACGTTGTAAGATCGCATCAGATATTATCTTTCTCGTTTCATATCATTCGTTATTGTTTAATTCACTAAAAGAAACGAAGTATACTGCCCTTATAATCTTCTAGATTGCAACCATCTTAGACGGTCGTTTAAAGCTGAAACGCCAGAAATATTCAATCGCTACACGCCTAACGTAAATTTATTACCGAAATGGTTATATATGTTTCAATCAGACAAGTTTCACGGTTTTTTATTCACTATTGATACTGAAAAAGACGATTCAGATTTATAAGCGTGTATTTTGTTCGATAGCTGTAAAATTTACAATTAATATTTGCTCAATTTAAAACAATTGCTTTATGTTTCGATATAGAGAGTGTATTGTAATTTGTGTTAGTAGTACAAGATTTTATTAGTTTTTAGTTATTTGATTTGAACACAGATTTGGTTTTTAATTTGAAATATTCTAACTATACGGAAATTAGTAAAATTGAATACAGGTTTATATCATTAATTATATATGAACAGACTTTTTTATTTTGTTGCAATCATCTTTAATAATTTTAATTTTTTCGCTTTAAATTCATTGTTTTTTTTCAACGAAAAAGAAAATCGTTTATTCTTTTCTTTAAAGCAAAGGAAGTTAAGTGGATATTTTTTCCTGTAATTTAGTTTAACACATTTAATATTTATATTTATTAAATAACATAAAGAAGTTTAGTTTTCAGGTCTACAAAAATAAGAATAAATTAATTATATTATCATAGTATACTCTTTAATTTGCATCGAATAATATTTTTACTTTCGTATTTAAATATTTGAAAAAGACATGAATTTAAAATTAATTTTCAATGTTTATTCATGTTAGGGAACTAAATTAAAAAACCTTTTAGTTTGTTACATTGTGTGTCTGTAATACAGTATCTTTTCCCGAAATAGAATATTAATATACACATATAGAATATATATATATATATATATATATATATATATATATATATATATATATATATATATATATATATATGTCGACTATTAATATTTATTGAAATTAATTTATCAAACGGGAAAGGCATATTATACGAACATTTTATATTATGTTTTGATTCGTTTTCCTGGTAGTCATCGTTCTTTCACATAACTTGAGCCCGTGTTTTTATCGAACTTTTTCGGCATATTTGCTATCTTCAGGTAGACTTTAGATAACTTCAGTAAGAATTATCTCAAACTTACCTCAATCTGTCTATCTGTAAATGGCATGCGTGCTAAAATTAATAGTAGAAAAAGAAACTCAAGTAATCTAAAAGAGTTAAGAGCACCAGGATAACGCATCAATGGAATCACAAGTATAAAAACGTATAATTATAATTTTAAGGGTTGATTTTTTGATTTTATTATACCGAGTGTTCCATCCGTTGTAAGGAAATTGAGGCATTTTGATTTATTAATAGGAAAGGAAACTAAAAAAGTAACCAATTATTTACATTAATATATATTAGGCTAGTGGAAAAATAATTGCGATTTATCAACTTCAAATTTATATACATTTTTCTTTTCTTTGATTTTCCTAGCTATTTTCAGTGGTCCGGAACTGTTGAACGACTAACGCCTAACTTTTGGGCAAGCTCTCGTATTGTTGTGCGTGGTTCTGATTCAACTAACACTTTCAATTGGTCGTTATGAACTAAAGAAGTACGTCCGTGAACTTCTTCATCATCAAGTATTTCATTCCCAGCACGAAATTTTCGGAAACACCATTGCATCATACGTTCCTTAACAGTACCCACACCAAAAGCATCGTTTAGTTTATAAACAGTTTCTGCTGCTTTACTACCCGTTTTGAACTCATACAAACAAATTTCTCTTATTTGCTTCTTTTCCATCTTTAATTCAATAGCCCAATTTGAAGCAAAATTATTAATATAACCAAAGTCGATGTTATCATCATATTGATATAGTCCAATATATTTTAATATGTTTAAGAAAAAAATACGTTTATTTTTATATTGTATTTTTAATTTAACAACAATTTACAATGTATAGTTAAATATAATAATAAAAAAATGTACGAATATATATATATATATATATATATATATATATATATATATATATATATATATATGCACAATAAAACTCCATGAGAATAAGTATAGATGTAAAAAAGTTCACAGTTATAGCAAAGAAATATTTATACAGATTTTAGTTCCTGCATATTTTCATAAATCTTCACTTTTGCTACGAGCGCACTTCACATTTTTTTGTAATCTTAAGCTCAGTTCCTACAAATTTGTTTGTGTATTTGGTTGTAAACCCGATTTTTAGGCAGATATAAAGATAACTACCATGTGCATTCACAAATACAAAATTGGTTGTATGTATATCTATATTGTTATTATCAAACGGACGGAACAGATTTCAAATTCACAAAAATAACACTTATTTTAATAATTCATAATTATTTGATACATTTTAAATATTAGCAACATATTCGATAAATATATTAGATCGTTGATTTATTTTATACGATGAAGACTAAAAAATGTAAAAATTAGAAATCAACTATAACATTATTATTTTGTTTGCCTTTAGATATAAGATATTAGGTTGGTAGGAAAATTATTTGTGTTTGTGTTTTCTGAATTCAAACCCTATTTTTTTCAATTAAACTATCATTTTACCGTCTTCATGTTAATATCATTTTAAAGTGCACTTTTCGGTCCGTACTTTGATAACACCGACTTTGGTTTCATTACTAATTTTTCTTCAAATTGGGCTATTGAATTAAAGATGGAAGAGAAGCAAAAAATACTGTTTTCTTGTATGAGTTCAAAACGGGTGGTAAAACAACAGAAACTGCCGTAAATTAAATGATGCTTTTGGTGTGGGTACTGGAAAGGAACGTACGGTGTAATAGTGGTTCCAAAAATTTCATACTGGGGACGAAAGTTTTGAAGATGATCGCGTGCGTCCTTCACTTCATAACGACCAACTGAAGGTGTTCATTGAATCAAAATCACGCACAAAAATTCGAGAGCTTGCACAAAAGTTAGGCTTTAGTCGTCCAACAATTCTCGACCACTTAAAACAGCTAGGAAAATCAAAAAGGGAAATTTTATATGAATTTGAAGGCCATAAACAGCAACTGTTTTTCTACCAACCTGATATATTACGTGTAAGACTTTAAATGTATGACAAAAGGAATTTTACTCTTGTATATTTACTTTCAAATTAATATATGAGGACGGTTGAAGTTTTACATATGAGTATTACATTTAAAAAAATAGCGTTGTAAATTTATACGTGCGTATTGAATACATTGATTTATTACGTATTCTTAATACCGTCAATTTAGCTGCAGTGAATGATACCACATCATAGATAGAAATCCATAAGTGGTGTTGACTATCTAAGATACAATCAGTGCCCTTAAAAAAATGTGCCACCATTACATTTCTGTTAGATGAAAATGTGTCACCTCTGAACACTCATCAACGACTAAAAATGTTTGTTGTGATTATAGTATTGAAAGGTTTACTATAAATTTTTGTACTAAATAATTAAAATCTTTGATTTTAATAATTTGATTTGGATGAATTAGAGGATGAACTTCATTTAAGACGATTGGTCATGGCAAGTGATCAATTTTTTCAACATGTTAATTCGTTAAAGAAGACTGTCGATCAACTTAAAGTACTATTGATACAAAGCTCAGAATTTCTAAAGAACTATGGAGCAATATTGAACACGTTTTAAATTACAGAATAATTGTGCTCAACGGGAACAAATCTGATGTCTTTCCGCACCGTTTTAGATTAGTACCATCAATGGATGGGATTTTAACTTGATCTCATAAATTAAAACTGCTATGAACGATTGGATAGAGGAAACAACACCATTTTTCTCCACAGATAAAATAAAAATGTTTATGAGCACTTGTAACACGATAACAGAAATGTATTGACAATTGTGGTGATATATAAAAAATAAATTTACTATTTAAGTGTTTATATTATAAGTTTTCTTTCTGTTTGTTTCATCTTAATATCTCATTTTAAATTATCGTCTCTGAATTATGAACTTTTGTACAATACTTTTTAGTAAATCGTTCTATTTTTTTAATATTAGCTAATCAATTTTTCAACAACTTTTTCTATTAGGTATAAAGAATTATCGTTTCTTAAATAACATTTATGTATATTTAACTTACATTTAATATAATTTTTTTAAAGTTGTACTGTTTTCAATTTCAAAGTCAGTTAAATTAATTAAAAATAAGAATATACGTGTTTATTTATCCTTGTATTTTCGAACAATTTTTGGTATATTTTCTTGCTGTGTATCCTCTTTTAATGTTAGAATGAAAATTGAAAAATTGATTGAGACATTTTATTTCAAAAAAGTCAACAGTGTAATCCAATTTGAAGGTTAATAGTATTCACAACAGTATTGATTAAATAAAATCAATGTTAAACCAAAAAAATCTAATGAAAGAGTGCTTTTTTCTTTTCTATATTTTAAAGGTTTTATAATTTGTTATAGAACTTAGGAGGAAATAAATGTTTAATCTTTATAACAAATGCTTTTACTTCCTTATACAATATATATATGTATATATATATATATATATATATATATATATATTTATATGAATGAATGGACGAATGAAAAGTTTAATATAAAGACATTTATTAATACACTGATATATTTCTGATGAAAAACAGATGCTTATTTAATTTCGTCGTTGAAGTCATATTTCACGAAAACGTTCTCGTTTGTGATGCAATACGATGCTGTTTAAATTAAAGCACGTTTTGTTACACTAATGTGTTCCAGTTTACCTGGAAATTGGAGTATAGGCAGACGAGTAAATGAAGGAATTACTACAATCTGCGGGACTAGTGCGTGCATGTGTACAAGTAATTAAATACTTTTATGGTCACCGAATGTCAAATTAAAGTCTTAAGATAGTGTCTCCGTATGTAATTCAATGTAAAAACAGCTTGTCGCTGACCTAAATGTTGTCTGTTCATGTCGCCATTTATTCATTTAATTCGTATTTATGTTTATGTGTGTTTCATGGTATTTTATTCTTGTTTAATTTTGTACTATTGCTTTATATAATATAATTGTCAAATAAACGTCAATTGCTGTTGTACTGAAGATATATTTTTTAACTTTGATTGAATAAGTGATTTTGTATCAAATATAGATAATTTTGGAGTGTTGATAAATATAATATGATATTAAAACTTTAGTATTTTATCTGTCGATTCTTTCAGATTACATATTTTTTTTTGTCCAAGTGAACTTTTAAAACTAAATTCTATAAAACCAAAAGTGTATACACAAAAACTCTGTGACTTTGGATATATGAATCCAAACAATATTTTTTTTATTAACGGAAAAAAATTAATTAATGCCAGACACGTTATTCATTATAGAAAGATGACAGATGGTTTCAGCTTGTAGTAATTTTTATCAAATTCTAGTTTTTTCTTGAAAATTTAATGAACAAAAATTTTAATTAATATTATTTTAAATGAGTTCTAAAATCCAAAATCAAATAATTGGTTTCTAGTGATTAAGTTTTCTGGTTAATAACGTGTTTGAATAAATTCAATGAAATCATTATTTATTAGAATTTCAGATTAATTTATCATATATATATATATATATATATATATATATATATATATATATATATATATATATATATATATATTCTTGTTCGTATGTGTATGCATTTATCTAGTCTGCTATGAAAGTGGACGTACGCGAAGGGATGCACAGGTGCAAAGGTCGATCTCGGCGCCAATTATTCTTGTTTAATTGGGATCTGGCTCGATACAGTACACTACGTTTCAGAAGATTAAAACCGGGATGATTCATAGGCTTGAGCTGTAGCTTGCGTGTTGATACAAAACCACAGTCGGCTCGACTCGTCTACGGCACGGTCTGATATTAGATATGGAGTTAAATCAGATGCGTGCATTATTGACACGTTAGTGAAATCTCGAATTTATGTTCATAAAATAAATTGGTGCGTGACTGAGTACGATTAAAGGAAACTTTCAGGTAGCTCTTGTCGACAATTCAGTCAGATAAAAATATATTGACGCTGTTATTAAGGAAATGACTGAATACTGTATATGTGTACGTATGTGTGTACATAATGTATTTATACAGGCGGTGCGAAAGTTATGTAACGTAACCACAAGTGATTTATTGTTCTGTAATAATTTGGATTTATGGAACCGCATTCGGAAACTACATATTTTAAAAACACAATACATTCAATAATAAATACGTAGGTATTCTCGTTTAAAACATTTAAATCATGTTGATAATAATAGTTTATAATAATATTTGAAATATTAGTTGATAAAAATAGCTTAAATATTAGGTTGGTGGAAAAATGATTTCGGTTTTTGTATCGAGTATCGAGTCTGCGTATCGAGTATAAAAACGCATATATCAGTTAAAAATTATATTTTTCAATCAAAATAAAGACCATTAGCCTGCACAAATTTCTCTCAATGGGAAACAAATTTGTTTATTATTACAAGACAGAATTCTAGAAAACTGGGGTTCTGGAATTAACAAATTTATCGAAAGAGGTTCGAGCTGATGCTTGATCTTTGAAAACCTTCTCTCGTAGGAAATTACTCAAATGTTTAAAAAAAATGATAATCTGTCGGAGACAGATCCGGAGAATAAGATGTGTGAGGTAAGGTTTCATAGCCCAGTTCATTTCATTTTTTTAAACTCATTTGTGAGACGTGTGGTCGGGAGTTGTCATGAAGAAGAATTGACAGAAGTTGTAGTGAATGATGTCACTTGCCGACCACCAAATAGTAACCATAATCTTTTTTTCGTGAAACTTCGGTTTAGGAAACTGTGTTGGTGCTTCTCCTCGGTCTAGCTACTGTAATATACGTTTCAGATTGTTGTAGAGAATTCACTTTTCATCATATGTGACAATGCGATCAACAAAGTGGTCATTTTTGTTACACAAAAGAAGCGCAAGGCGGACTTCGTATCCTCGAATTGCTTGATGTTCGTTTAGGTCATACGGCACTCATTTATCCAACTTTTTTGTTTTTCCAATTAAGCTCAAATGTCGAAGAACTGTTGAATGATCAACATTGAGTTCTTCTGCCACCTCTCGAGTTGTTTTACGTGGGTCCGCTTTAATAATGGTTCTTAAAACATTATTGTCTATAGCTGAAGGACGTCAACGACCCTCCTTATTATGAAGGCTTTCGCTTCCATCACGAAATTTTTGGAACCAGTGTTGAACTATACGTTTACTTATTGATTCTTCGCCAAAAACAAATTTGATATTTCGAGCAGTTTCTGTTTAACGTCCCAATTTAAACAAAATCTTGCGAATTTTCTTTTTTTCATGACTAATTTAAGTGTTTATATCGAACAATACTAAGGAATAAAAACAATCGACATAAGTTGATATCAGTTGTGCTAATATCATTGTTTACAATTCACATGACTATAACAAACTAGAACTAGAAAAATCGGCGCCAAACTTAAAATGATAAAAACCGCAATTATTTTTACATCAACCTAATAACAAACGTAATTAATTATATAACTCAATTTTAATATTTATTTAATGAAAAATACAATAATCTCGACTTATTTTCTCATAATTTAAAATTTTTACAATTACACTTTTAACTTCAAATAATATTCTATCTTCTAATAATACATTTTAACACACACGCTTACAATAACTATATATATATATATATATATATATATATATATATATATATATATATATATATATATATATATATATATATATACACTTTTCAATTTTTAATAACCTATTGACAAATAAACGAAATTTACAAGTTATTCAAATTCAAACAATCCAGAGTCTTGCTTTCCAAATACCTTATCCCGCCTTTTAACCTTACTTTTTCTGTGTTTGTGTGTGTTTTTTATTTGTTTATTTCTAATGAATACCATTTTTTATTTATTAATTATTTTCTTTTTTTTAGTACGCCAATACATTTTCAGTTCATTTTCTGTATTTTTCTTTTTATATTTTTATGTTTGGTTTCTTGCTCATTTTATTTTCTGTGTTTATTGTTATTGTCGTTAAATCTTTCCAAGCTTTTTTATAATATCTATAGTGATTTAATCTCGTTAGAGCAACATTTGTTTTGACACATAAATTAAGTAAATAGTGTTTGTGTTCTCCTGTTTGTAGGAAATGTATTTTATCTTTCATCATGGAAAATATATAATAGAAATTTAAAGCAAGACATTACATTTTTAACCAAATTCAATAAAAACATAACTGAAATTTTGGGTATGTTGAACAATATTTATAAATACAAAATATTTTCGCAGAAGGCAAGAAGATGATCTGAAATCGGAACAACTTAAAGTAAAAAAAGAACAATGAACAATTGAAAAGTTGAAAATTTGGTCCGCAGTGATTGCCGTTTAATTATTAGAATGATGTCTTAGATACAAATCATAAATAATGAATCGATTTTCAAGATTTTAATTGAAGATTTTGACATGGAATGATATGCACGAAGATTGTAATGAAATTTCTGACACATGAGAAAAATAAAGAGTTGAAATGTGCACTGAAAAAATTCTTGAAAGAACTAAAAAAAGAAGAAAACATTCTAAACAAAGTATCATAGGTGGCGAATGGTGGATATTTCAGTTCAACCCCCAAACTAAGAAACGAAATCTACAGTTGACAACGATTGTTTTTTTTTTTTTTTGACCAAAGACGTCAAAAGAATGTCATTCTTTATAACGAAGGTAATGTTATTTTTTTCAAAACTAAGATTTTTTACACCATAAATATGTTACAGCAGAGAAATGGACAATCAATACTGATTATTCTGGATAAAATTGATATTTATTTATAAAACACTCCTTAGCGTTAAATAAAACACTCATACAGCGTTCTCAGTGAAGCAATTTTGGCTCAAAAATAAATTACAACAATGGAACATCTATCGTGTTTGTTCGCGCTTTTTCTGTGGTCCGATTCGACGGACCACAATTGTACGCAAATAAAGAAAGATGCAATGGAGTTCAATCAAAAACAACTTTATTCTGCCATTCTACAATGTAATGTTAACAATTAAAAGAGGAAAAAAAGATGGATGCTGCCGTCTGCTGCGCGGTTCGGTGTTGTACTGTTCGTTCTGTCCTGTACTATTGTTGCCTTTTAATTATTGTTTTTTATTTTACCTGTGATGCACCATTGTCGCCAGCCATATGCACGTACTTGAGCGGTGCCAAGCACATGCTATAAGGTAGAGCATCAAGGCTGTTGGTTGTTGACTGGTCTCGAGATTACAATAATTCTGAACAGTGTTTATCAAATATCGTCGATTTGGACTTATTTTTTTCCAGAATTGAAAGAAACACATTTTGATGATCTAAACAAACATAGAATGTTTATAATAAAGTAGCTAAAACTATTTTCAAAGAAGGCCTTTGAAAAATGTAGATGGAAAGAATAAAAAAACTGATTAAGGTCGAATGGAGACTAATTGGAAAATTATATCTTCATAATCCCATAATTTTTCAATAATGACAGTTTTATTGGTTGAGTTTTACTTCTTTTTGCTATACATCATATTTATTTGTCTTCACTTTGGGAACAAATGTTATATCATTGACTTGATATCTAATTATATGCACTGTTTTATATCTGGTTTGTTTTTAATTTCGAAATGTAAAAAAAGTTACAAATAATCACAATATTTTTGTGATTATTTGTAACTTTTACTTTGTAACTTTTTGTGATTATTTGTAACTTTAATTATTTGTATTATTTTAACGTTGACTTTACTACTGAAAATATCTCATCAAAACTGTATTATATTTTATAAGTAATTTTTCGTAACTCATTATTATTTTATTCTTCATTGTTTCTGTTTGATATGAATTGGCTCGTATTTAAAAGTCGTGAATTTTTTTCATTATTATGATATATATATATATATATATATATATATATATATATATATATATATATATATATATAATATGTATGTGTGTATGTTTGTTTGAAATGTCAAAACACCCTACAGTACATTCTATATAAAAAGTCAAATACATTTTTAGCATTTTTACTTTTTTCAAAAAAATATTTATAAATTTATTACTTTATGTTATAAGCGGAAACGCGAACAGTTTCAATAAACGTAACTCGATAAATTGACTTTGATTAATAATATTTCAATGAAAAACCTCTGTTGAAAGTACCTTGTTATAAGCTCTAGTATCGGTTTATTAAAAAAAGCTACGTTTCATGGATCATTATTTTGTTTAAAAATATATCAAAATCACTACAGTAATATATATATATCAATTGACATGTGTAGTTTTCCGCAACGCGCAAAGACCTGACATGTTATCCGTTTGACGTTATGATAAAACTGTTTTGACAGTAAAGGGAGATATAAAAGTGATACGGATATCAGTCTGCCATCTCAGTGTTATCGAATTATTCGATTCACGTAATCTCCAAATGTAATTCGATATATTAATTTCGGAAACGTATATAACAGAAATCGAATAATGAAAATAAATATTGTTATATTTGTGTTAATATTCAACAATACTGTAGCATCGGATTTTTGTTTACATGAGAAATAAACCTCTGGTACATTTATAATTTAGTACTGTTGTTATTTGAATTTATCAAAAATATAATCTCAGTTATTCATACATCTAGATTAAATTTTACATTTTGAAACAATTGTTTATTTATTTATCATCATATATTTTTTTATTATTATATTTAACTGGACATTGTAAATTGTTGTCAAATTAAAAATACAATATAAAAATAATCGTATTTTTTTCTTAAAAATATTAAAATATATTGGACTATATCAAATTATTTTTTTAATGCTCTAATTTTATAAATGTAAAAACAGTTTATTGGAATATAGTTCATGGCATTGTAGTGAAGATTAAATTCAAAAATAAATGTTTTCGCTTCCACATAATCCATAATTTTGTTTTGATCAAAAAGTGTTAATAATTAATTGTTAATACTTTTTTGTTACATTAGGTTGGTAGGAAAATAATTACCATTTTTATTTTCTGAATACTCACATTAATTTTTTTCAATGAACGTGCCATTTCATCTTATTCGTGTTAATATCATTTTAAAGTGCACTTTTCGGTCCGTATTTTGATAAAATCGATTTTAGCTTTATTATTAATGTTTATTCAAATTGGACTATTAAATTAAAGATAGAAAGAAGCAAATAAGACCATTTTTTGTATGATTTCAAAACGGATGGTAAAGCAGCAGAAACTGCCGTAAATTAAATGATGCTTTTGGTAAAGTGAATGAAGTACAGTGCAATGGTGGTTCCAAAAACCTTGTTTTGCGGACGACAGCCTTGATGAAGAATGTCGCAAGGCGTCCTTCAATTCATAACGACCAACTGAAGACGTTAGTTGAATCATAACCATCCATAATAATGCGAAATCTTATACAAAAGTTAGGCGTTAGTTATCCAACAGTTCTGAACTATTTAAAATAGCTAAGAAAATCAAGAAAAAGAAAAATGTATATGAATTGGAACATCATAAACCGCAATTATTTTTCTACCAACCTAATAGCTAAAGTATATTTCAATGTTGATGTCATCATTCCTAGAGCGCCAAATTACTGAGATTTTCTTATACTTTGATGTTTGAAGATGATATACTCAATTATACATTATATTTCTACCTAATTTTTAGATTTTTGCTATTTAAACTTCTTTAAAAAAGCTGTTCTATTCTACTAAAAACATGATTGAACATTAAGTATTAATGAATCTTAGAAAATAAATATTACTTCAACTCGGTTTCATAAACAGACTATGAAGTAAAGTGTTTTCCAGTAGGACCGCAATTTTTTTAGAGGTTATATTTCACTGATGTCAAACTGACAGCTGTATTTTTTTGACATTTGTAAGTTGTTACAGTGCTGTTTTTAGTTATGGCTTCATATACAACAAAAAAACGCATTGAAATTATACAATTGTATTATAAAATGGTTGTTCTATAAATAATACATTTTATAAATTACGCGATGTTTATTTTCGACATATTCGTCCATCTGAATCAGCAATTCTTTGATTAGTGAGTAAATTTAAAGAAATTGGATCAATTAAAGAAAAAAACACCAATACATGTTCGTAGTGCTCGTTTTGAAGAAAATATCGACTTGGTTTGTGAAAATGTATCGAAAGAATCAGGAGTGTCAATTGCACGTCGTTCACAGCAATTGGGCCTTTCACAGACGACCATATGGCGTATTTGGCATAACAATTTATTGTTGAAGGCTTATTAGGTCCAATTAATACAAGAATTGATGCCAGTAGATCATTCACTGCATCGGAGTTTTTTTTAATTCAATACTAGAATATTAACTTGCATTTTATAAAAAAAAGTCATCTTTAGCGACAAAGCTCATTTTGAACTCTCTGGATCAAAGAGATCAAAATTTCTTTTGAGTTATGTTGAAAGAAAGGTGCACGCCAATAATCGTAAAACAATTTCTGACCTAAAAGATGAAATCCGAAGAGGAATTGGTGAGCTAGAACACTAGTTTTGTAGAGATTTTATTGAAAATTTTAACAAAAAATAGTTACTTGTAAAAAAAACCACGGCGGTCAATTACACGATATTATTTTTCATTTATAAATGGCCTACCCCAATTATTATTTACAAAAAAACATTTACGATTTCATCGTAAATTCTGTTTTATTTCAAATTAAAAAAATGCTTCCCTATTGGAAAATCCTGTATAAATTATCCAATTTCTGTTTCATTGCTTATTCACAGTACGCAAGCGTAGTGAATAATTTATGCAGTAATTTATTTGCTCTAATTCACGAAATTTGACATTATTTCTTATAAAAAGTATTTTTTTTTGGATTATAACTTATTATGTCTTTCAATTTGGTCATCTAATTTTTACCACAGTGGAACCGTTAAAGTTGGTTGCAACAACTGAATTTGTAACTAAATCCAAAGTCACTTAAACTGGAATGATTTACAATGAAATTAAATGGACAACCAGATTGATAAGAATGTTCTGGAACATTTAATATAAAACATCTATCGTAAACAGTAAAATAGTGGTTTTAAAAGTGTTTTTTTTTATCTATACTAGTCATTTGATTTATGTTGCTATAACCAGTGTCCCTTAATGAATTCTATTGAATATAGTTAATTATTTTCTTCAAAATTATTAATTTACACTTTTACCTAATAATCAATATACTAACAATCTTAAACTTGAATTATTAAATTGTTTTTATAATTCTTGTAGTTATGAATAGTTTTATATTTGAAATTATTATCAAATATTGTTAAGCATGATTTCAAATTTTTAAGGAATAAAATTTTAAGTATGAAGAATTATTTGACTTCAGTTTTTAACTTAATGTAAAAAGTGAGTACCTGAACTATATTTAATTTCAAACTATTTACATATCGAGCAGATATTCTAAACAATCCTACGATAATCTAACAACTTAAAGAAATAAATTATTTTCTTTCTTCTTAAATCAAAAAAAAATTGAGATGTGATGAAATTGATCGTGAAAAATGTGAAAAATTGATAATTGATAATTTTTAGTTAATGATTATGCGCATTATGATAGATTAAATATCATCATCTAAGGAACAGAAAAATCAGAAATGAATTGTTGAGTAAGTAAATAATTTATATATGGAAGTACTTTGTATTGCTTTAAATCTGTATGTATAAATTAGTTAGTTTTCATAATTTATCATCTATTTTATTGCTAGTAGCTAGTAGTTTATCTGCTAAAGTAATTTGAATAGTACTCAACTATTGAAGAATTCAGTTCAAACATGAATTCATGAACTAAAAGATGACTATTTATTTAAAAATTACATTAGGTTGTATAAAATTTACAAACTTACAAGTAAATCAGTATAATATCTAAGCGTTTTATTATAAAATTGAACTTTTTCTTTAAAAAAATTTGTGATTATTTATAATTTAAGACAGTTTTAAAAAATAATATGAAAGAAATGAAAGAATAATATGAAAGAAAAATTCAATGTATTAAAATATTATTTTGTAAATTTTCCTTTTTTTTCTTAGTAGAGTTTTCATATATATATATATATATATATTTACATATATATATATATATATATATATATATATATATGTAGATATGTAGATATGTTTGTGTGTAAGTATGTGTTTGTATAAGTTCAAAAAAAGTGTTTGAATATTTGTGTACATATTTGAAATGTTTCGTTTGACACGACATATGCTTTAATCAAACCGAGAATATAATCGTGTACACCTGCCTTTAGAGACCTCATTCGGGCTCGAGATGTAATCCGATTTAGGTTGAAGACTGGAAGCTAACTAACCCTAATCTTGAGGTTAGTGTGGCTTCTTCTCCCTCAAGACAGACAAGCTGACGGGGTCTACAAGCCGACGGGTGCACTTGTGGGTGTAATACAAGAGGTACGAGCCTCACTCGCACCAGTTTTCCCGGAATGCACTCCACAGAATTGTACTTGACAGTGAATTCCTAAATTATTTCGGACACTTTCATCTGAGTCTGTGTGCTCTTTTGTCGTGAAATTTTCATAGTTGATTGAAGTTGACTCTTTGATGTAGAAAAGTAGACATTTTAATCTCGTTTGTGCAATGTAGGTTAGTCGCGCATCACTATAAAATTCGGATTTCGTATAATAAATGTATAAAGCAAGAATGTACATGTTGTTTGTTTCAAATCACAGAGAAATATTACGAAAAAATAAACATTTTTGATATTTTAACTTTAATATTTTATTTCAACATTTTATTGAATCAAATCATAATGTATTATATATATATATATATATATATATATATATATATATATATATATATATATATAATTCTTATTAATGGTGCATTTATAGTCTTTCAACATTTTTAAAGGTGATTTTTTGTTCTTTTTTTTCCACACTTTTCTTTATAGTATTTATCCATAAATCTCTTTCCAAGTCTTTTATATGTTTTTAATTCAAATTGATAATTTCAGTTGCTCATTTGACTCGCCTCTAAATATAATAAATAAATGTATTTAAAAAAGTCGTGATAATTACCATACCCTTTTAAGTAAAAAGCAGCGTTTAAATAAGTAGTGTGCTCCCAACCTGACCGATGCATAATTAATCAATAATTAAATTTAGTATTTTTATGTAAATAAAATAATAAAAATAAAATATTTAACAGTAAACGCTCCTTGTTTAATGGCGAAAAACAATTCTTGGGATCTATTTTAACTATAATGAAAATACATTATAAATTCTGTTTTTTTTTTTATTGATTTCAAAAACTAGTAAGAATTTATCACAAACTATTTTAGTTGTTACAAATATTTTCTTAAAAAAATATATAATCAATAGAGAAAATAATTTTAATTATTATAAATATAAAAAATATAGTTTGAAAGAAATATTTAGAAATTAGCTATACTTTTTCATAATTAATGCTATGAAAAATGTTCAACATTAATTAATAATTATCCTAATATTTTCAATAATAAATCAAACTTCTTTTTTCGTAATCATATTTGATGATTTGAAATATAGTCAATAGGTAATTTCTTTTATATATATATATATATATATATATATATATATATATATATGTATATGTATATATCTGTATGTATATATGTAAAAAGAGAGAGAAATAAAGAGTGGAAAGGTATAATATTTAATAAATCAGCCCTCACTAATCTTATTGACTGGCATTTTTAATTTCCTAATATAATAAATTTATATTAAAACTCTCAATAATAATGACACATTTCAGATATTATGGCTAAATTCATTTCACAAATAAATTTGTGACACTTTCTCAGCAGATAAGATATTTTTTTTTCTATTCAATCATTTTCATTAATTGATCGTCCTTGTTTATTGCATATGCGTATTTCTATGGCGATTCCATCATCTTCAGAGCACCAAGGTACAAAAAAATTAAATGTACCTTGAGCTTCCTGTACTTTGACGTTCAGAAGTTGTTAGCATTGCTGTTGAAATACTTATAATCAATAATAAAGAATGTCCAAAAATCAATTACTGAATAATTTGGTCGGAAGGAAAATTTTTGATTCGTGGGGCAAAGAAAATAATTTTTAAAAATACTCGAAAAGTGTTTACAAATGTTAAATTTGTAATTTTTCTCAATCAGTTTTTTAAAAGTAACTTAATTTTAATTATAATGATATAAAAAACAAGGAAACACGCCTTTAAAGCAATAAATATTATTTAAAAATGTGTTCTACACGAGTATAAATTCAATCAAGTAGTATATTTTTTAAAAACATTCTAATTTTCGTGTTAAAAATACTACTAATAACAATATTACTTAAATGGAAGAGTACGCATTCTTTTTTATGATAGTTGAAATTTATAGAGTTATTAAAAAAATGTGTCAACGTATATACAAACCAGAATTTTTTTCCTATTATATATATATATATATATATATATATATATATATATATACATTCTTCATAAGTAGATATTCAAAATATAAAACTGATTTATTTAAAAATACGTTGTAAACACATTTGTATTTTAATCATAAATGTGAACGCACTTGCATACTGACTTAATAGATTTAAGATAATGTTGAAGCTGATGCTAAAATATTCAAACTTATACTTTATAAACACACACTCATACACATCATATATAAATATGTATATATATATATGTATATGTATGTGTGTGTGTTTATGTACACATTTAAATGATTTTTTTTCAAATTTATAGACTTGAACGCTACCCGCATGTTTACTGTAAAAACGATAATAAAAGTTAAATTTAAATAAACATATAAAACATTCATAAAGATGATATATATATATATATATATATATATATATATATATATATATATATATATATATATATATATATGCTTGTGCAGATGGAGAGAATGCGATGTCTTGAAATAAAAATAGCGTTGCATAATGACAGCATATGTATGTATATAACAACGCGTGTAGGTCATCTAGGCCTATTTAAATTCATATAACGTGGCGCGCACTGAAAAGCCTGTCGTCAATTCTGATCAACCCGGGTTAAATGAAGATGATTATCAACATCTGTGTGTGTGAAGTTCACGGTATTGATTTCCAATTGACATGTAAATGCGAATGTAGCATGTTCAAGAAAATGAACGTGGCCGTTAGTTCAAATATGAAAGTGAAATCATGAAAATGTAACGACTTTCTTACAAGGTTACTTTGTAGTGAATCTTGGCGCGTAGCAGATTTCCATCTTTGCACATATTGTTAGACAGAGGAGGCTTCTTCGACAGCTTGTGATAAACATACGTCTTTCATTTAATATTCGTTAGAACAAGATATTACACGTCTCCAGATAAATGTTTATATAGACGGTATTACTTTTGGGAAATAATAATCTGGTATGTAGTTTATTGTCTATAAAGATTAAATACTTTATACAAAATAAAATAGAAAAAAAGAAATATAATCATTTAATTTTAATATTTCTTCCAATTTAATTTAACATTAATATTTATTAAATATTCCGTACTTTTTTTAAAAGTTTCTGTATTCAGAATTGTAATACTCATCATTATTATTATTATTATTATTATATATATATATATATATATATATATATAATAATACTCATCATTATTATTATTATATATATATATATATATATATATATATATATATATATATATATATATGTATATGTATATACATAAATGTATATATATAAATATATATATATATATATATATATATATATATATATATATATATATATATATATATATATATACTCGTATATATATAAATTCATCACTAAAAACATTTTTTTTTATTTTACTTTCTTTATTTTAATTTGTTTTATTAACTTCTTTATTTTTATTTAGTCAGTAGTTGTTTTCTAAATGAAATGCATCATTGTTTTTTTCTTGAAATTTGTATTATTATTGAAAATTTGTAAAAAAAGGCTTTTGCAGACTATCGTAAACTTATATATAATAATTAAAATAATGAATACATTCTTCTATAATAAGTTTTTTAATATGTATGTATTTATTATTTAACTTTTGAACTCTTACAAAGTCTCTATTTTAACCAGTTTCTATTAGAAGTTTAATGAATACACATTCATCGAAATCATGATATTGAGATACATTGTAAAATACAATATCAAACTCCATTTTAGGTTGTAATACCTTTATTGGAGTGGTACAAATCCACGTTCTCAATCTACTGCCCGAGACCCACATCTTTGACCATAACTCTAAAATCCACTCAAGATCTAATAGAATTTATTTAATCGTAATTTGTAATGATTCTGTGAATATTGTGGCAAAAGATGAATTATTATACAATTTTTGATTTTGAATATATATATATATATATATATATATATATATATATATATATAAATATACTTTAGGTCTGTAGAAAAATAATTGCGATTTTTTATATGAATTTAAAGTTTATAAACCAAAATTATGTTTCTTCTAACTTAATATATATATATATATATATATATATATATATATATATATATATATATATATATATATATATATATATAATTTAAAAAGGATGATGCGAGCCACATATCACGTAGCAGACAGTATTGGACATCCTTAAATTAAATGTATGAAAAAATGATAATTCAAACTTAAAATGTTAATATAGAAAACAAACAAATATAAATAGCAACTCAGTATTCTATACTTGAAATACACTCATCAATAAAATACAACCGAATTCGTGTATCATTTATCGGTAGTGCATTTTTTTATTATAGCTCTTAGTCATTTATTGTAACAAATAAATACTACTCAAATGTTATGATTTTTTGCATAGATTTCAATAATATGGTTTAATATATGTATTAGAAATATATGTATTAAATAACAACTGATTTTTTTTAAAAAATATTCAATTCATATAAACATAGTCATTACTTTAATTAACATACAATGACTTTAAGCTCCAATTAATACAAGGATTCAATTAAAATATTAATAACAGCAGATATACATTTTTGTATTTATGAATTTGCAAATCAACTATTTTTAACTATTTAAAAAAAATGTAATTCACTACCAATTAAAGAAGAAATAAAGTTTTTAGAAAATGCATTTGCTTGATATATCTGTGAAACGATTTCTTTATAAATATTAATATTTGTGTAGAAATATGCATTAATCAAAATCCGTTTAAACATTTGTACGGCATAATTATAAACTAATTATAACCGTTATTACTATAACTGAGATTTATTGTATATATAAAAATCGTAAAAGCGTTTCAAAATTCAGTATCAGACTACCTAAAGATGCCATATAAGTACCGACACCGATTGTAATCGAATGCGGGAGCAATGATCTAATGAAGAATATTATTCGCAGAGAATAATTAATTCAAATAATTATTTTAAATATTAAATTATGAGTAATATATATATATATATATATATATATATATATATATAACAGAACTAATATAATTAATATACTTGCAGCTTTTTTATATTTATTAATATACTGAAAATCTATACATATTAATGATATTAATTATTGTTTTTATCTTTTTTTTTTAAAAAAAATATAAAATGATTCTAAATAAATCTTTCTTTTCAAAATATGTAGAAAAAAATCAGTGCCATCCCTGTATTACAATGAACTTAGTTCGCTTTGATATAAATTGTTTCGAAAGGGATTTATTTTACCAATTTTGGTACAACGTTTTCGTACAATCGTTCTTTTCCGGTTATACATTTTTCGGTTTGGTAAATTTATTTGAATAAATTATTTCAAATAAAAATTCTCGTCAAACACGATATGCGTATTCTATGTTGGTGAAAGTGAACTTAGTTAAAGTTTATTTTTCGTAATATAGTCAGTTCTTGTTTCTCGGAATGTGTTTGAATAAATTTCCTTTTTAAATGAAATTAATATTAAATACACTTTTTCTGTACAGTTATTTTAACATGACAGAATAACATACGTGAAAAAATTATTTTAATTATCTATATTTTTATATGAATTATTGACCTTTTGTGCTGAAATGTATTTTTGAATGTGCAGTTTGAGAGATTTTTTAAAACAAAACGGATTTACACACTGAAAATTAAAAAAAACGAATGTTATTCGTTTATAACAATAAAAAAATATTACGAATATAAAGCAAACATAATTTTTCAAAGTATGATTAATTCTGGTTTTTTTCAAAAACATTACATGTCTCCACTGTATACAAAGTAAAAAGTATTTAATAAAAAAATTATCATAAATATACGTAACACACAAGTACTCCTTTATGTGTTTGTACAACAGAAAGATTATCTTTGCACTTAATTATAATAATCATAAAAAAGTGATAAAAATTACGTCATGTATTTGCCACCAGCATGGCAGCATTAGACGTAAAGGAGATAATATTAACTAGTTTCCGTATAAAAATGTGGATAAATTTTAAAAAAAAATATTTTTTCCGATCGAATTCTACAAATTCTTATTTTTATACATTTTAGAAATATAAACAAGGATTTATCCTAAAACACCCTAATTGTTTATTTTATTTTTCTTATAATTTTGTTTGGTAGATATATTTTTACTAATAAATTTTTCACTTGGCAAACCAGAAACCACATACGTTTTTTCTAATAAAATGATTTATTATTGATCATTTTTAATTGTTACTTATGGGCATTTCAATGTTGATATTATCATCAGACGGTTAAGGTGCAAAAAGAGATGGTGTTTCGAAAATACAATTCTACACAAACACAGTTCTTTGAAGTATACTTATTTGAAATCATTATTCGATATACCCAATTAACTTGATATGATCAAACCTTAACGAATTTGATTAGATCTGAACTTAAATTTTAATTTCATATAATTGTGTTTTCGAAGAATTTCGTTCAAATAATTTGGAAGACACGATAGGCCGCTAGGAAAATTTGACACAAAAACACAACTTTTGAATAGCTTGAAATATATAAAAACAGGAAAAATCTATAACTTTTCAAGTGGTGTAATTATTATTATTGTTGAATATAATCGGCACCATTGTCAATTTTTTTCTGTAATAGATTTCTTCATTTTGTCAATAAAAAAATCTTATAAATGTTTTCGAAGTTAACTCTTTACAGCAGTTTTATCTTCTCCACAAGTATATTAGGTCTTTCTCTGTTATCATACTTACAATTATTCTAATCTACCGAAAAATTTCTACGATCAACATCAAACCTGTTCATATCTGACTAAATCTGTACTCAGCCTAAAATTTGTTCGATATGGCTCAATATATTATTAAACATTTTATTTTTTTTAAGGAATTACACCCTGAGCTATCTATCGACCTTATTTATTTAAAAAATCAATGCACTGTTTATAAATGTGATTTTTTACCTTAAGAGTTCTGCCTAAGTGACTTGCTTTTCTAATCAGCATTGGTAAGGTCAGAGTACTTAATTTTTGCCAAACGGCTAACAATAGATAATTACATTGTAATACATTGTCCATATAATGACCATCATAGACATTTTTAATTGCCCATGAATTCATGTGATTAATATGTGTTTAGTTATAAAAAATCAATCATTGATATATTCTCTTTATACAGTTCCATATTTGATCTCACTTCGTACACTCCACTAGAGCTGTAAACTGGTGTAGTTAAGCAAATTTGTACGTAGTGACAAAAGGCAATGTACATACGTTAAAATTGAGATTGTCAATTTTATGATTTCGTATGTAAATAGTTTAATTACCTTTTTTAAATTCAGAGTATTAAAATAAATTGATAAATTGAAATTTAATACTTACACATTTCTTAATGAAAAACGATATAATTTCAAATCAGAGAAAATAATGAAATTATATTAATTTTATTCACTTATTTATTGTAGAACCATCTCATAATTGAATATAGTTAATTATATGAAAAATAATGACAATACAGTAACCGTTAATATTATTTTTTAATTTATATTATAATTTTATCAATACCAGGGGGATTCGCAATCCACTCACTGTGGTCGGCAACCCCCGGGAGAGAGCTTTGCCCCTCACTCTCTTTCACCTAACAAATAACAACAATTAATAAATTATTCGAACAGATATTCTACGTAAAATGTAAGTGATGAAATTTTTATTGAATAAGTTTATAAAAATTAACAACAAAATACATTGTTAAAATATGTAACATTTTTTTTACCTTAAAGCTTCAGTGAATTGAACATTGTTAATAAATTTCTGATCAGTAATCGGAAATCGTATATTCTATTTCATTGTACATCATGAGAGAGCTACATACATGCGACTGATGTCAACCAATTAGAACAGAGACCACGTCATCTCAATCAACCAATCAAAACACGAATAAAATTTCCAAAAAGTGTGCACGGGACTGTTTTTTAATTATAAAGATATTGTATATATATATATATATATATATATATATATATATATATATATATATATATATATATATATATATATATATCGGTTACCATGGATACACTCCATATATTATTTTTATCTCTCTATCAGCCAATTACAACACGAATAAAAGTGACAGCGCACGACTGATTTTCAATTGTAGAAGGATTAAAACAGTAATCGTAGAAAACAACAATTAAATTCATATATTTGTTAATAGTTCAACATATTAAAAATTCAAAATTTTAAGCAGTTATATGTGTATATACTAGTCATTTAACAATTTTATGTATTATTTAAAATGTGTTATATAAAACATCTAGTAATATTCCATTTGTCGTTAAAAACAATTAAAGGAAAAATGTACTCAATGTAATACAATTTTATAAGCAATTAGTAATATATTTCCCTTATAAATTTAGATACAAAATTGTTATTTATATGTCAGTTTATTAAACATATATATTGAAATTCTAATTTTGTCTATGTACTATATATATATATATATATATATATATATATATATATATTACTGTATTTGTATGAGCTATTATGTATATATGTAATTTTGCATATAATTAATTATTTTATTCTAGTAGAAAGACAAATAGAAATCTATTTTGTATAAGGACACCCACCCACTGATACGGCTACCATCTGCCAGTATCGCGGTCGTTGTCTTCGCACTTCACGGTTTTAAGAAACCACACATTTTCGTAGCACCAGCAACGCTACATACATCTACTGTTACACCGGATTAAACGAAACTTTAGCCTGCCAACATGGCCGCAAATTAATACCCGGATGACATAATATTCTTTCTTTCATAAATAATCTGTCTTAACGTGCTTCATTTTTTATGTGTGTTGACATTCAGTATCGACGATTATTCTTTTCTAAGACAGTGTTCGTCTAGAAAAAAAGTAGCTTAATAACTTTGACATATATATATATATATATATATATATATATATATATATATATATTTAGTTTTAATACGTAACTAACAATGTTCCTTCATTTAGATTTAATATTAAAGTCAAAACTTAAAGATTGTGTAGATAAGTGATGTCTAATTGTTAGACTTTAAATACTTGTACTAAGTTTGTCTGCTCTCCAAGTAACTTTAAACTCGACAATCAAGTAATAATCTCATATATATATATATATATATATATATATATATATATATATATATATATATATATATAACTATAACTATCTAATATGGTTATAAGAAGCACGAATGAGTTCATGATTATAGTAAGCATGTTTTTACATTGTTATTTGCGCAAATTTTCATATCAACACTATTTTATAACAGAATCGTTTTCACTGATGTAACAGACAAAACTTGATATTTAAAAAAATATTTTCTACCTACGTAGCGGATTTTTTTTCAGTAAATGAAATGTGACTCTTCTGAGTATCCTCAAGTACAAAATTTATAGAATATAAAACTAAGGTTTCAGCTTCTCAACACAATTGCAATTTTATAATCAGTAGATATAGACGGAATCAAAAGATTAAAAAGTTCATATAATTGTTGTTATCCTAGACTTATTCAACAAAAAGACAACAATGACTAATTTTGAATGCTCTAAATTTAATGAATAATATGGAATTTGCTTGTCACTTACATAAAAACTATCAATTATGACGAGAAATAAATTCACTCTACTCTATAACCTTGTTCAAATGTGTGTATATATATATATTTCTTTATTATAAAAATGAAAGAGTGACAGCCTTTCCCGTGACTTTTATTCGTTCTTTGATTGGTCGATATCGGCCATGTGGTCTCTTTTCTGATTGGTTAATATCAGTACATGATCAGTATTCTATTTCAAATTGTACAACGAAAAAAGATATACGATTTCAGAGTAAAACTAATGGCATTTCTTCAAAATGTTGCAGTCACTGAAGCTCTAGATTAGAAAAAGATGTTACAGATATTAAAATTGAATTTTGTTACCTTAATTTTCATAATTTTCACTTTTACAATAAAATTTTTAAGACTTACATTTTGCGCAAATTATTTGTGTGTATAATTTGATAAATTGTGCTATTTGTTCGGGGAGAGCGAGCGTTGTTGAGCCCGCCGAGGGTTGATGAGCGAAGCAAACATTGAACGGAAACCTGTATAATATGTGTATATATATATATATATATATATATATATATATATATATATATATATATATATATATATATATATTGAAAAAATAATATTTAGATAAATACAGTGGAAGAATTATCTTTTTTAAGTAATTATTAGATTATTTTCGAGATAATTGGACAAAAATAATTAAAATGATATAGAATCAAACAACACAGCAAAATATTCAATTATATGTTATTTTATTTCTTTAGAATTATTTTGTTTGCTAAAATTAATTTGAATTGTTTTATTTTGTACTTTAAATAAAAATAAATTTAAATTGTTAACTTACTTCATCAAACGATAATAGCAAGTAGTTGTGAAAACAAAAAAAAAAAATACATACATTGTATTCCATGATATTATAATAAACAACACTCACATATACGAATAACAATTTATTATAATTATACAATTTACTGAATGATATTTGAAAATATCAATGATATAAATATTTATGTCAGTGAATATATCAGTAGCAGCATATTTTTAAAAATTTAATTTCCTTTTTATACACAACGACAACGCGATATTTAGATTTGAATACACAAAGTAAAATAAAAATAAACTCATCATCGACCTGACATACTATCAAATTACATTTTGCCATCTTGATTTTTCTAATTTCTCGCGTCGTTCTCTACTCACTGTGTTATTTTTGTTCCAGATCTTAAAAAGCAGTTCGAGTCGCCGCCGTATTCCGTCACAGTGGAACTCAATCAACAAACTGAACTTCGCTGTTTACCGCCCGCGGGTGTTCCGCCCCCAAGAGTATACTGGCTACGTAACGGAGTACCCTTAGACACAGCCACCGATGCCTCAGCCGGTGCGTATCAATTTTTTATCAAGTACGAGTGCCTCGACACTGTTTGCATAATATTTGAATACACTTTTATTTCTTCTCCGCCGTGGAAAATATATCGAAGAACGTTTCTATATATCTTTAACAACAGGCTCTGCAAGTATGCTTTTCTTTCGTATGTTTTTCCTTCACTCGTACAGTTTACGTTGTAGACGACGTGTTGCAATCGCGCGAAAATTCCATTTTGGGAATATTCACACAAATGCGTATTTCAGAATTTAGAGACGTCTAACGCTAACAATTTCTCTGAGTTTTATACTTGAACTTTTTTAAATTATTTTTAAAACATACAAAACATTTTCTGTTAAGACAATTAAAATATTTATATTACATCAGTAGGAGCAATTATTTACTTATTTAATTCGTTGAGCTGTGAAGTCCAATTAACGACGATTAACTGCAGGACAAGTTATAGACATTTTTCCACTTCTTGATTGATACCATGCGTTTAGTAAATAATAATTGTAAATACAAAGTTAAATATATCCACCCAGCTGACTCGCGTGTTGCAAATGAATTAAATTCCAATTCATTATTTTTTTTAAAGAATTATACTTATGTCACTTTAAATGCAGCTGCTAAGAGAATCTGCGCCGCGGGGGCAACCATCTGTTTTAATATGTTTTTTTTGTATTTTATAAACTTTAAACATACGGTTTTAAAACAAAACGCGTATTTATTAACTTATATTTTTTACTATTATCTAAACTGTTGCCATGCTGTATATATATATATATATATATATATATATATATATATATATATATATATATACTTTTCGCAAATACTCCGGAAGAGTTGCAAAAGAGAATAGAAGAACTAAACGATGCCAGTCAAAAAATCGGCCTCAACATGAATCATACAAAGACAAAAGTACTGTTCAATGCGTTTGTATGTCCGAAGAAAATTGAAATAAAAGGAACGGAAATAGAAGAAGTCACGAAATATGTTTATCTAGGCCAGCTTATCAACAGAGATGGATCATTCACGGAAGAAGTAAATAGGAGAATAAAAATGGGATGGAGCTCTTTCGGACGAAACGCCTCAATATTTAAATCAACAATCCCACTCTGTTTAAAGAAAAAAGTATTCGATCACTGTATACTACCGGTCCTTACCTACGGCAGCGAAACATGGGTGCTTAACGCCAAAATAGTTCAAAGACTCCAAACAACACAACGAAGTATGGAACGATGCATGTTGGGAATAACAAGAAGAGATAGAAAGAGAATAGAATGGATACGAAAACAAACAGGAGTCACAGATATAATAAGAAGAGTAAAGAGTCTGAAATGGAAATGGGCGGGACATGTCGCAAGAAGAGAAGACAACCGATGGACAAGAGAAATTATTGACTGGGAACCAAGGAATATGAAAAGACCGAGAAAGAGACCAATGAACAGATGGGATAAGGATATTAAAAACTTTATTGGAGGACTGTGGAAAAGAGAGGCACTGAATCGAACAAAATGGAAAATCGTGGAAGAGGCCTTTATCCAGCAGTGGATTGACAGGGGCTGAAGATGATGATGATGATGATGATATATATATATATATATATATATATATATATATATATATATATCAGGTAACCAAGAAACTTCTCTCATTATAACGTACAATAATTCCAAGAATTGGTTACACTTGTTATTAGACAAAATTCAAAGAATTTTTATTCGTAATATTAGCATGTGTTTTACTGTTAATTGTTAAATGTATCTCGAACTGTTCATTTTAATTTAAAAAATAATTCTAACCCTTAAAAATGTATGTGAAAAATAGTGTAATACGTGCGTGTTTGCTTTATGAATTTAAACTTGGGACTAAAGCTACAGAAACTGCAAAACAAATTTGTACTGCGTTTGGAGAAAAGACAGTTACTTCAAGAACGGCCTAGATATGGTTTAAAAAATGTTCGGCCGGGGATGAATCCATTAAAGACGAGATCAGATCAGGCAGACCATCAAATTTGAATATCGACAAATTGGATATAATGATTGAAACAAATTCCAGTTGAATGTGTCAACAGCTTGCTGAATTGTTGAAAGTAAGTGACGGAAACAATACGGAAGCATATACACAAAGTAGGAAAGAGGTGGAAATTAAGTGAATGGGTACCACGCGAATTAACTCCCAATAACAAATTACAGAGTCTTACAATCAGTACATTTCTTTTTTCACGACTAAAATCAGAGAAATTTTTGGATCAAATTTTGACTACTGATGAAAAATGATTATGTATTTCAACTAGAAATGTACTCACCACTGGCTTTCACTAGATGATCCAGTCCTTAAAGTTCTAAAGGAAAGTTAACACAACGAAAACTTCTCTGTGTTTGGTGGACTTTAAAAGGAATTATTCACCATGAATATCTATAAGTGGGTCAAACCCCCATGGCAAACATTTATAGTGAACAACTCCAAGGAGTACAGAATGGATTAAAACAAAAACAGCCAGCTCTTGTAAATCGTAAACAAGTTTTATTTTTGCAAGATAACGAGCGACCACACGTTGCAGTAGTGACCAGCACAAAAATTATGAATTTATGGTGGGAGATCCTCCCCATCCTCCGTATTCCCCAGACATATCTGTATCAGATTATCACCTATTTTTATCTTTAAACAATCGTATGCATGGTAAACAGTTTAATTATAAAAAAGAATTAAAAATGGAGGTGTCTACATTTTTTGAAAATAAAAATAATCAGTTTTATAAAACTCTAATTTATAAATAATTTTCTCACTGGGAAAGGCTTGTTCAATGCGAAGGTGTATATTTTGATGAATCAAGTTATATTATGTAAAAATACACAAGTATTTTTTTTCTCAATTCATAAACAACAGAAATTTCTTGATTACCTGATATATATATATATATATATATATATATATATATATATATATATATATATATATATAGTATATAAGTGATTCAGTTAGGCTTCCACATGAAAGTATTAAAAACAAACACGAAAATAACATGATTTTATTATAATTTTTGCACTTTTTTTAATACTTTCATGTGGAAGCCTAAATTGAATCATCCAATATGTATATATATATATATATAATTTAATAAAAGAAATATTTAAAACAGGATAACTGCCTACAATACATTAATAATGGATATATACTAAATACAAAAAATATTATTTTACTTGTAGAACGATCATGAGATCGATATATATGTACATATAATCTACGATTTTTATACTTTTCACAAATACCATACTAGAGTGTATGGCTAGGATCCTCAAACTATGGTTCCCGAGCCAGGTTCGTCCCTCGAGAAGTTTTTATATGGCCCTCGGACGCATTGGATATTATATACTGGTATCCTTCACATTTTCCATACTGTGATTATTTGTGAAAAATAGCTTATCTGAATTTAATTTTTGTGTTAAACTTTGTGTTGACAAAATTATGTTGGTACAAAATGAACTAAACAACCGCTTTAATGATTTTTACAAACATGAAGAATCCTTTATTTTGTTTCAAAATCTCTTTGGAGTTGTTGTTGATAATGTTAATACAAGAATACAATTAGAGTTAATAGATTTGAAAACTAATGTTACACTTAAATCATTATTTCAGAATGAAAATTCTATTTGGCTCTAATCTTTGATGTCAAAAAGTAATTACACCAATCTTAAAATTTTTGCAAGGAAAATAATCTCCATATTCCGTAGCACGTATATTTGTAAACATGTATTCTTCAGAATGAACTATATTATATCAAAAAACCGTTCAAGAATGACAGATAACCATTTGAATGTTTTTTTTAGAAATAGGTGTTTCGAAATTGACACCAAATATTAAAGAAGTAATTCAAAAATCAATAAATCAGGCTCATTCTATGTTCTTAAAATCATAATGAGACATTTAAAATGTTTAAGCATGATAATTTGTTATTCAAATAGTATTTTTTAATTAAACTTGATCATTTATTTATTTCATATATTTTAAAAACTAGAAAATTAACAGAATCCTAGAATAACTGCAGTTAAAAACGTATAGATATATTAAATTCTATATCTTATATAGTTTATAATTGTATAACCCATACAAATTAGTATCATGTTCTTACACCTTAACTTATCAAACTTGATACATTATCTTGTAAACTTTGTAAAATATTAACTTACCATGGGTAACTCTAGTTAAAAACTTCTGTTAATGTTTCATCGAATATCCTTGACTAGATACTGAAATATAAGTATCATTCATTTTTCTATAACTGTTAAGAAATTTAGATATTTTTTTGCTGTGTTTAATCAGAATAAATTATTTAAACTACTAAGAAGTTACTATAGTCCATTGAAATTAATTAAATTCAAATTATTTTTCCTGTTTTCCAGATACTGTAACGTCCGACTAAATTTAATTTTATTCCCGAAAAGAATTAAGCATCCTATCGTAGAAACACGTCAGTTTTTTTATTTATTCTTCATCAGTTATTTAACTAATTTTTGTAAAGTTACGAAATAATCAACACTATCGTTAACCAGTAGAGATATTTGATGTCATTTGATAAAATACATTATTTTTCACACTTTGTAATATTTTGTGTATTTGATGTCTAGTGGTTGAGTAATTTAATATAAAAAAATCTGTTAAAATTTGTATATTTTCTTATTTTTTTTTATCCAAAATTAGACAGTATAAGCTACAAAAACGATGATAATCAACTAATTCAAACTATTATGGTCAAACACGTATATTATCTCGGTTCGAGTACCTTAAAGAATTAAAATGTGTTTCAAAATTGATAATCTCATCGAAATCAAAAAAATGTAAGCGTGTTTAAAAATATAAAAGATTATCTGTATTTAATTTTTAATTCATTTAATTTTGAAGAACTTAATAAAAATATGTAGCTTTTGTCTCTCTTTCAATATTTTCTCCTAATATTTAGTCTAAGTTACGTATAATTATAATTTTTACAACAATATATTTCCATGACATATAAAAAATAAATTTAAAAACAGAAGAACTATTCACATTCTATTTACTTATTCAAATTTAATCAAAACTCTAAAGTATATATTTTTAATAGTAATGAACATGAATTATTGAATAAAAAATATATTACAAAAAAATCAATATTTTAGAAATAGAATTATTCCGAAACTCAGTTTTTCACAGAAAATTATTTAATATATATTTTTAAAACAACATATGTTCATGTATATTATATATATATATATATATATATATATATATATATATATATGTAATATTCATATTTTCTCTTAATGAAAACGTCTAAGAGAAACATAATGAAATTTAAATTGATCTTTGTATAAAAACAGGAAAATTCATTTTACCTTAACTCATTTTAAAAATAAGATTGACGTTGTAAATCGAATTAACTGATTTTAAAGTAAATTAACTTATATCCTTGCATTAAACGGATTACCTTTATATAATAAAATTATGATTAATTATGTTACATTTCCTTTTTCTCTTAAATTTGGAGTAAATCAATATCTTTCAGCGAGCAGTTTTAATTTTATATGTATATATATATATATATATATATATATATATATATATATATATATATATATATATATACTCTCATGGTAAATAAAAATGTATATTCATATTTTTAAAATTTAGCAACTAGGAAGAATTATCCGTTCTCCAACACTCTTAATAAAAAAATAATTAACTTCGTGACATATCCTGGATATCACTGTTATTATTCAGTGTTGGATATTATATTAACTCTTCATCTCTTTGTGTTCTTTTCTGTAAGACATCAAAGTCTGTCATTCTTCCTAATTTAAAATTTTCATTACTGTTTTTTATTAGCAAAGTCAACGTATCATATTATGAAGGTTGAATCTTATTGTTTATTTTGAATATACTTTTATCTAACAAGAATTGTTATTAATATATTAGTAAAAAAATAAAATATGTATAACAATATTACGTTTTCAATGTAGAAACAAAATCTTAAACGTCAGTTAAAAAATTGATTTTATAAGTGACATAGTTATTGGGTGATTTGATCACTTAAAAACTATTGTATCATTACACAGTTTTATAATATATTTACTTAATAATAATATTTTATATTATTAAACTTTCAGATACGACCTAGAATAGATATGATACGACTCTCCAACACAAAATATTTTTTAGTACTATAAAGAATTATAAATATAATTAATATTATTTTCACAAAGAAATTGTTTTTTGCGTCAAGGAAAAAATGCGTCTTATCAAAATTTTTCAATAAATCATTATTTCTGATTTTTGATTGTTGCTTGTGCGTACTTCAATAGCGGTTCAATTTTCTTCAGTGCACTAGGATACAGAAATATATGACTTTTGTTTACTTTAGTACACGAAGAAAAAAGAATTCATTTATGAAAATAGATGTATCCAAAGTCTCAGAACTGTATTTTAATTAATCGTATATCAAATCACTTTAATATATTTGATATTGTATTATATTTCTTAAAAACTAAGACGGTAAATTTTGATTTACAGTTATATTGCAAAAAAACTTGTTATGACTTACATTGATCTTATGGTGTTATATGTGGAAGACTGAGTGAAATAAATGGCAGTAATTGAATAGCCAAATGATATATTTCTGAAAAGTATGAGATCTGTTTAAAAAATTACCAGACATGTTAAATCAATTTATTAAATATATCAATCTTCTCGAAAGTAATCCTACTGGATGAAACTAAATCGTTGGCAGCGGTTTCTCATTGTTAGATCCACTTATTTTAATCATTTTCCTAAATCACAGTTAGAACATTTCGCGTTTTTCCTTTATCTTTTCATGCTGTCAGATCGGTTTCCTTACATCAGCAGTTCAAGTTTTAACTGAAACATCAGATCAGGTTTCACAAATAAATGTTTTACTCGCTTAAAATCCACACACTTTTTCCTTGTCAAAAATGTTTAATAATGAATTCTTGTTATTTAATTCTTGCTAATATTCATTTCGATGGCGATGCCACCATCTTTAAAATGTTAAGATACAAAAATCTAATTTTTAAATTTTCCCATTCTAAAACCTGAATTTTTTTCTATCTCAATTCTCAAAAAAATATGGAATTTCCATTTAAATGTCAATAAGTAATAATCAAATTTATCGATAATCAATTATTAAACACTTTTATTCTGAAAAAGATTATGTGGTTTACAGAGGAAAATGAATCTTCTTGAAAGTGAATTTAGCTACAGTGTAAAAAATTATAGTTAAATCGTCCGATGTAAACTTAATTAATTCGGTAACAGTAGAATGAAGATTAATTAATTTTTATTTGAATATTAATCATAGCATTATGAACAGATAATTTATCGAGACGCTTTATGGATTTATGACCATTTCATACTACTGGCCATTTTGATCTAATTTGGCTGTATGAAAGACATGAATCTTTATTGTAATATTGTTTATATATTATACCTCTATTTGAAAAAAAATCCATTATAATCCAACATCGATAATCGAAAATATTATAAATATCTTCTTTAAATTTTATAATTTTTATCATTAAACATGAAAACCCCATTTTTTTTCTCAAAAAAATCGAATATGGAACAGTTCAAAAAGTACTGCACTAAAATTTTAAACACAAATGAAAGAAATGCTCAATGAAAAATTAATCACACTTAATCAATAAAATATAAATAAATAACGACGTCTACTAGAAAAATGTATCATTAGGAATTTCTTTCCATCCACTTTCGTTTAAGATAATGGTTCACTTTATCGCCACTTTCCCATATGCACAAGAAGCAAAAGTATATGGTGTAACCTTGATGCATCCCCATAAGTACCGTAGTCACTTTAAAATCAGCGCAAATTCTCCTAGAATATTGATTGTAATTAATTTTCTCCAGCAATGTCTTCAGGTTTTCTACGAAATGCGAACCAATTGGGAATATTTAATGTTAGTAAAAATTCATTACAGTACCGGAGCTATTTAATAATTGATGTTATTTCGGAGGCAAAATGTTTGTTGATCAGTGTAATTATAAATTATGTTAAAATTTATAAGAAAGGGTAAATAAATAGTACTATAATATAAAAATAAAAATAAGTTTGTTCTTATAAATCATTCATTTTTTCAGTAACCTCAAAAATCGCAAAAATTATTGCTAATCGTAAAATTCCAATAATTAATTATTAATATTTTTTAATTATTTCTTACATGCATTTCGTTAATAATATTATCTTTAGAGTGCTGCAGTACAAAAAATCTGATTTTTCTGTACACTAACCCTCGAATGATAACGTCACCAATGAAATCCGTATATGCCACATTCAAAAATGACCAATTATCAATAATTAAACATTATTGACGAGAAAAAATATTATGGCTTGTGGAGAGAATGAATGTCTGTTTGTAAAAGTAAATTTAGCCCTAATGCTATTACTCTATTGATACAAAACAAAATATTTTACATTTCGTTCCTTGTATGTTGAAAAATATGTTAATGTACTATTTTTATTCACTTGAATGCTAATAAAAATATATATTTAATGTTTTTATAGTAAAATAAAAATCTATTTCTTGAAACATATTGTTTTAATAATGTATTTTTCTAATATCAACACACAAACAAGACATATATATATATATATATATATATATATATATATATATATATATATGTGTGTGTGTGTGTGTGTCTGTGTGTTTTGAGCATGCATGCGCTTCTATACATAAAATATTAATCTGAATTTGATTGTGCATATCATTGATCGTCAATTAGAACAATAAACGTATTACAAGTGTTCCGTGCGAGGCATCGTATAAATACATAACGTTTAAATGAGTTATGTAAAATATTTCAACGTCAATTTACGTCACTATTACGAAACTAACGTCAATTAAATCATCGTATCGTGTTTTTGGCGTTAATAAACGATATCACAACTGAATTTATCCATTTACCCCTGTGATACATTCGAAATAGTATGCTATGTACGGATTGGGAATTGAAACTACCACCTAGCTAATTGACTTGATAATAGACGTACTATGTGCATTCAGTGAATCTGCGCGTTGTATGTGCGGGCAAATCTAATCTGTTGATCGAACTGTAAATACATAATAATCTTATTGCAGGTGCCAGTGGCGTCGGATCAGGTGCGGGCTTACTGGTATCCAGTGATGGACACTTACTGATAAGCGAAGCCCGGTTACAACACGGCGGTAATTATACTTGCGTCGCTGAAAATGCAGCTGCTAAAAGAATGAGTGACGTGGCGACAATTACTGTCTACGGTAAGACTTTTATTTGTTTACGTTTTATTCTTTTAATTAAATTGATGCACTCTGTGCATCAGTTTGATTCAAATAATATAATATTTTTGGGATAATGTCTTATATTATTTTGTGAATATTAATTAAATTTAAAAACTTAACTATCACATATTGATAGTCTTTTTTACATGCACTGTAATAAATTTAACTCATATAATAGTTTTAAATAATTATAATTTTAAAAATTATTAAAAGTTGCGAAAATAATTAAATGAGAATAGACTTCCAGTAAATTATTTTATACAATTTAATTTATTGTTAAATTATCAAAATGAAAGGTTGTGTAAATAGATAAAATTATAAATTTTGCTATTTGTTTGTCTTTTCTATATGTTATATTACACTTTGTTTTATTCAAAAATATTTGGTTATATTTACTAAGTCCAAAATCGCAGTCAATTGGTTTATCCATCATTTTTGTAAACAATCCGATCTATGATAATAATGAGCAATTAATGGATACAAATATGATTAATGAAAAAAAAGTTGTGTTTCCATTATTATTGTGTTCAACAATGATATTTTTTTCTGAGACATAAAAGAAAAAAGTCCATACATCTTGTATAAGAAATATTTCGCAATTTTTTTTCAATAGTATATAAATAGAAACAATTTAAAAAAAAAGTATTTTTAATCTAAAAGAAATTTACTCTATAGAATTATTATATATATATATATATATATATATATATATATATATATATATATAGTCATTTTCTAATCGCTAAAATTTTATTCTATTAATGTACATGTAATAAATATAAGACAATACTTGAAATATACCTTTTATCATTTTTACTAATAGTTTCTAATAATCATAGACCATAATCAATAAATTGAATATAAAAATCGATTATATTAATATCTGTTATTTTAAACTAGAATACATCCTATATATTTCGAAATATTAGAGTAACTGCTTTCTTTAAAAATGAAATTCCTGAATGATTAATATGAAAATTCAAATAGATTTATCATACAAACTGAGAGCAGTAATCTGTTTTTTTAGAACAGTACCCGTACAATAGCGTACATATTTATTCGAAATATTAAAAAATGTGCAAAAAAAATAAAAATACTTATTTGAAAAAGAAATCAAAAATCTAATTCTCCGTAGATAAGTACTAAATTCAGGCTTCTGTGCATTAAATGCAAACGTCATACAACTGAACCTTTTTTCTAGAACGAACAGTTATACAATCACAGATTTTGGTTTTTACTCTATTAAAATTATCTAATATGAAACAACATTATATAATTACATGTTTATATGTAGAAACAAATTTATACATGAAAGAAAACTATAAAGATGGTATAGAATTTACATACTAAATAATTAGGTAAATTAAAATAAATCATGATTAAAATTTATATAAAAAGTATCTTCAAATGGGGCGTAAAACTATATGACGAAATGATAAGTGAATAAGCATTTTTAATCTCTTTCAATCCATTTAAAATTTCTGTTCAGGAAAAAACGTGACTCTAAAATCTAATAGTGTTCCCCACTATGTAGAATTCTTTACAAGCTAGTTGAGGTATTTGATTAATCACAAACATTTGTCCTGAAACTCTCGAAGTCTAACATTTATCGAATAACGCGTTCAGATTGGTTCTGCTCAGTCAAAGTCCATTGAATAAATCTTGATATAAAGAATGTACTTATCCCACAACATCAGATTCAACTTATTATTCAGCAGAGAGTATATCCTGCAAAGCTGTACGTTCACTCTTGTCAAGGATGTTGGAAGTGTGACTCTTGAAGGTTAAACCCTTGTCAAGTGTCACGCCGAGATAGTTCGTCTCGTCTCTCTAAGCAATCAAAATTCTGTTGAAAACACATCACCTATCTCATAGTTCTAACAACCAAAACAGAAGAGAGTCACCTTGCATCTTTCCACGTTCACCTTCAATATTCACGATTTAATAATCCATATCAAATTTTAGTAAAAAAATTACAACTTTACTTCAATAAAATATGGCCATTTTAAAGGAAAAAAAACATTTCGAAATTAATTAGATTAGTAAACCTTAATTTTGATATAAATATTATGTAAACACTTCCTTGATTTGTCAGTAATAGGTTATTATTAAATATTTTTTGACATTTATTCAATAAAAGTTATAATATATCATTAAATTTAATGTAATCATTATTTATTATTGATACATTTCAAGAAATGTATCTAATTACGATGAAACAACTCATAACAGTCAATATATTTCGACAATATTCTTTTTCATAATGTTTTTATAGTATGCTCAATGCCATGTATTATTTTAAAAAAGAAAAATAATTGATCCTTTCGGTGTACGATAATACTGACACAAATGACTATTAAGTTTTGAGATTTTTTTATTATTTTTAAATTGTAATTGTATCATTTCATGAATGCAATTCTGTTGATGTATTGTTGTAATAGTTTTTGTTCTTTTAAACTCCGGTAATTGAAAAAGACAGAACAATATATTATAAGTAACTATAAAAATAAATAATTCCAAATACTTTTATAATATTTAATATGACATTTTTTTATTTTAAAATAAAAGTAGTGACGTAGTAATGTACGATTAGAACGTAAAAAAACCTTGTTTCACTTTATATTGAACGCATTGTTCCAACGACGTGCTAAGTGGATTACTAAATGAAAATCTTATAATTATTTTAGCATTATTATATAATCGATGCAAGCTATATGGAGCAGGAAAAAATAAAAAAAGTATTATTTTTGTAAATATATGTGAAATATTAATTCAGTGTGTTGTCAATTGCTGTAAAATAATATACTATAGATAGTTATAAAGTGTGTTTATTTATTAATTTAGCTTGCCATCACTTTAATATTTGTTTTTTAATTCATGTAAGGTTAACATGATTGAACTTAATGACTACTGGTCAGTCCTAATCACGCCTGTCCAGATCTAATCAAAACTGATCCGAATTATTTATATGTAAATAAAAGAAACATTTTATCAAAAAATTATACCTTCGAAAAATTTTTCTTTTGTAGCATTATTTTCTTGAAATTCTTATTAAAAAATTAAGTGCATTCAAAAAAATAAATCGTTGCATCTATAAAGAAGAAATAAAAAAGGTACATATCAAACTCCATATAGCACTTTATGCCAACATATAAAACCAGGATCTTTAAATGAAAAAATAGGTGGATTAGCAACAGCGTTTTCTATGAACGAAGGAGGACAGCTTCTACAATATTAAAAATAAAAAACTATAGATTCTATATTTGATGGACTCACTTATTAAAAATGTGTACTACTTTCGAGAGAATTATTAATTGAGAAAAATATTATTAATCCGTTTATAAATTCCATGGCTAGTAAAGTTTTCGTGGATAACTTTCAGAACAGCTATAAGAAACTTTCGTTCTGCCTTTGATTTTTATTACAAAAGTTAGAGATTTCTGACTCAAGTAAGCAGGTTTTATAATATTCTTGTTGATGAGATTGATGAATATAAAATTGATCCATAGAACATCAATAATATAGAGGAAAATTGAATTAATGAATCATCAGCTTACATCAACAGTTCTTTTAAGGTACGAGGCTCGTTTGATTAGTATGGTAAAACAGTAGGTTAAATACAGTTTTTTGGAGAAAATCGATTTAATTTCTCAACATAGTCTTCATAGCGAGTTTACAAATTTTCATCCCGTTAAAAAAAGTAACTTTTCTCAAAATCTGCAAAGTACACGTTGATGGCGACGATGTCATCCTCATTCAACGGGAATTTCTTCCCATTGAACCAAATTTTCAAGTTTTGGGAATAAGAAGAAGACTTACAAAGCCAAGTCCAGAGAATAGGGTG